>CAVNZL010000056.1:600000-797500 GCA_963693355.1 Pontia daplidice
CCAGTTTGGATTTAAATTAAAGCCAAATTGTGACAATATGCGTAATTCACATTTAATTTGAACCCATCCTGGGGAATTGATAAATGACCATGGGTGGTACCATTTTTGGACAACATCAACACATGAACATAGGACTTCGAGCCACAAGTGTAATGCTTCCTCATTTAAGCCCATACATATAAGAGTCCGTAACTTTACATCCATTTGTGCATGGGCATTGTTATGCGATAAATTTATTGCTTGGACACACCTGTATAATAATTCTTCTGGAGTCAAAACTTTACCATCTTCATCTAATCTGTATGTTTTACATAAAACTAAACGACTGTAGACAGAATTGAAGTGCCTTTCAACTTCCCTAGATGAAGCTTCTTCGATAAATAACCAAGGATGACAAGGTCCATCTAAAAAGCTTGGTTTTTTAATACCATGAAGTAATACCCTTTTAAAAGCAGGAGCAAGTACTCCTCGAACTAAATGGGCAGCTTTTTCTGTTACTGAATCATCTCCAGCTCTACTGTACTTAACCCCCTTTTCATCCAATAATTTAACAAATCTTGCTGGAAACCATCCTCTTAGCCCATTTAATTCACCTATCCAACAGTGTTCATCACGTGAATTTATAACTTCTATAACATCATTTTTTCTGAATCCAAGTTCATTTCCATCTCTTCTTTCAAAGTCTAACAATGCCTTAGCTCTTCTCCGTTTACTTTTTGAAACATTAACATACCTTTCTCTGTCGGCAGCATGGCTTTGCATGCTGTAGTCAGCAGTTAGCTGAACTTCAGAAGTCAACTGTGGTTCTAAGGCAAGAAAATGTCTAGCTACCTGTAAAATAGCTTCTCTTAGATCAACAAGAATTTCCGTTTGTTTAACATTTTTAGATACAGCATCTTCATTATTACTGTCATCTCCAAAAAGTATACTTTGGATCACAGATTTACTTCTCTTAATTTGACGCCTTTGTAACTGCTGCTTTGGTAGATTAGGAACAGCATTCGGATTTCCAACAAGAGCGCCTTGATCAGCCATTAAATAAGCTAGATGTCTTCTTCTATGTGTTTCTATAAGTGCAGGGTTTAATGTGTCACCACAAACATCATCTATAGTTTTTATTAATAGATCCACATCATCAATTTCGCCAGGAATATCTGAGAGTGCATTAAAAATTTGAGCAGAGTTTGATATTTCTGTAAATCTGTTTTCTTTCATTTTCAACATTGCAAGAGTCACTTTAAAAAGTACAATTGAACCATCTAAAAAGAAAAGATCCCAAACTCTTAGTAAAACTTTCATATGTACAACATTAGCATATAGAGTTAAGAACCAATGCATAGTTATAAGAGAAAGTTCAATGTCATGAGCGTTTAAAACTTGATCAATTCCTGGTAAATAAGATGATATGAGACTCCTAAGAACCTTTTGATCAGCTTGAATACCTATTAAAGTAGAAGAATAATAAGATGCTGGTAACAGGTCTTCCACAGTAGTGCACATGATCCAAAATGCTTCTTCTTCTTCCATGAGTAACAAAAGGGATGCAGCAATCATTCCAGTACCCTGACAGTATCCAATATCAGGGTATAGCCATGCAAGTGCCCTTAAAATTCTTCTCAAGCGTGGTACTCCAGTGCTAGTTGGATGTGAAAAGCACACATTATTAGGTAAAATTTGTACTAGATCCTTTTCAATTTGTTTACTAGTGACCAAACCATCATCACTTGACGCTCTAACAATTTCATGATATGTTATTTCTGTGGTTAAATGTTTTCTATTAGCTCCACAAAGATGCATCCACACTTGGGGTCTAAGAGAGTGTGGTATTCCATCTTTTACCATTTTTTGTAACTTCTCTGTTTTTACCATTTTATTTTCATTTTCAGAGAAATTAATCTCTTTACTAAAAAACTCCCACTGAAGGCGATGTTGGTCATCTTCAATGAATGATGAGGCAAGTAACTTGTTAGAACTTTGCTCGGGTCCGTCCTCCTCATCAACACAAAACCCAAATTCGTCAAACCTATAGTCTGGAAGACCACCCTGACCTTCCGACTCAGGTTGCGCTAATTTAGCCATTATATCTTGAGGCACCATACTTGGTGTAAGCGCTGAGAACGGACCTCCTGGAGCTGGTAGCAGTTCATCAGCTACATTCATACCACGGATTGCATCTATTATGTCGTCTGGATCATCATCTGCTAGGGCAGCACTTAACTTACGTTCGTGTTCTTCTCGACCAACGTAACCGTCATGATCACGAGAACTAAATAAAGATTTCGCTATATCCATAATTGCTCATTAAACATTTCACTTTAAAAAAATAGACTTAGTGTCAACAATGTCTATAGAATTATTTATCAGGATTTAATAAAATGGCGGCCTAACACTTAACAGTTAGACGTTTTACGTCACCGGATAATAGTTTTAAATATCATTCCACAGACTGCGGATATAAATTTTCGTTGACACTATAATAGATTGCGTATACCGTAAACCACTAATTATACTATCTGTAGATATTGTCTATGCCTTTACTCTATGCCTGCACAGTACAGATGCTTATTGCTTATCAAACGCTATTTCCTAGGCTTTGTTTATTGTATATTGTAGTGGTAATATTTTATCGGATAACTAACACTAAAAAACTTCTGCTTTTGTTCCGAGTTCTATGAGGGCAAGTGCCACTCACCAATGTGAAAAACATCAAGGATACAAATATAGGAGTTCAATATTACCTGAGGTAATTATACATCATTAGTAACACGTATAATTGAGTATACACATGCACAAGTACTAAAATTGTTTACATAACATAGGATGGCTGAGAAACAGTGTTGCATAAAAAGTTGTACTTCTTCATCATCAAGAAACGAAGACGTTGGAGTGACATATCATAAGTTTCCCAAAAATGTAGATATATATAATTCGTGGATTCATATAACTCATACTAGTCCTAACACTGAAAATAATTTGTATGTGTGTTCAAGGCATTTTTGTAAAAGTGACTTTGAAATATATCAAGAGTCAAAATATGTACTAAAGTCAGGTATCTGTAGATAGATTTTTGTAGAAGTGTAGTAAGTGGGTATGCTTGTTCACATGCTTGCTTTGTTATGCTAATTTATCACATATTTTGTACTGAAGTTTTGAAATTCTCTTATTTTTATGCTTCTTATGACATGCTAGAGAGTTCATATTTTATAAAATGGGTTATTTTTTCAATGTACATCAAGTATATTTTCTTTGTTGTTGGTACCAAAAGTAGCGTTATATGTTTAAGTGTGTATGGTTTTGATAAGTAATAATGATATTTTTCAGGAGCAGTGCCATCAATATTTCCCTGGACAATGTCGGAAGGCATTGAACCATGTAACTCTCAAATTAGTAATGTATTTAAGGAACATCATAATGATGGTGTTAATATATGCAATAGCAGTAAAGAGTCAGAACCAGAGAATATAGAATCAATAAAGAAATTTATTGAAGAGCAACATAAAATTATGGATAATGTAGGCAATTTGGAAACTTTCAGTGACTTAAGCTTAAGTGTCACAGCTTTAGATGTAATACACAAGTCCCAAGATACACCAATAATAGCCAATAGTGATATGAATAGTGTCATGATTGTTCATGGTTCTAATACAAATGATGATCAAAAAGAACAAATAAGATATAACACAAACCAATGTGATAAGGGTGAGATTCCTCTTCATATGTTTACTCTAGAACACAACATTTATGACATACTCAAATTAATCTTAAAGATCTGGTTATAATATTGACTGACAAAATTTTAATTGAAATTTGTTAAAATATACATTTAATAGATCATCATATTTAAAGGCATAAGTTAACATCAGCAATATACTATCTCCATGGTGAAGCATTCTGTAGGCTGGTTGTCCTATCCAACTTTAATTTACGTAAATTAAATTTTAGGCTCAGTGTCATTGAAAGTTGGTAGTAAAGTGGAAGCAAAAGATTTTGGCAGTCAATGGCATGCTGCATCTATCAGTGAAGTTGATTATGATGAGCTGGAGGTGTTGGTTCACTATGAAACTTCATCTAACATGTATGTATAACATTTGTATAATGTGATCACTCGAACTATTGTGTGTGTGATATCTTGAGAATAATATTTACAACACAGTATTTACATTGTTTGCTTATCTGCTGCAGATAAAGCAAAAAATGTAATAATGTCAACAGTCTAATAAGAAGATGGATATAGTCTATATAGAGGGTTGCTAATAATCAATAAGAACGTGAACAAAAAATACTTTCCGCCAAAAATATCAACATTGTTTGATTAAGTACATCTACTTTTATTACAAAATGTACCCACTATTACCAAAAGAGTGCTAGTGTTTGATCATTGTCTAAGTGTTAGGATTTAGGAAGCCATCTTTTTAAATTGAAGTATATTTTTCTGGCTTAGTAACTTGAGTACATTATAAATATTATTAAATTATGAAAGACTTTCCCATAATGGAGTCTCATTGTACTCAGGCTACGTTTACAAGATTTATATTTAACCATAAAATATATAAAACCTAATTTAAAAAAAATATTTTCATATTTGGAACACCATTGCAAACTTAAATTAACATTTGACATTACATTGAAATATTATTTCTAAATAAATCAGTTTTCCTTATTGTGAAATATTATTAATAGAACATATGAAAATTTATAACATTTTAGGCCAGATGAATGGATAAGCGTGAACAGTTCCCGTTTACGACCTTATAATCCAAATCGGCCTCCTGAAGTATCTGTGCAAAATATGCCCAAGCCTATAGGACAGAGTACAGACATTATCACGCGAGAAGAAATGAAGGTGGAAGAAAAGAAAAAAATAACTTTTGATGAAGGAGAGAGATGCTTAGCGCGTTGGAGGGACAATAAAAGGTTCATGGCGACAATTCAAAAGAATTTGGGAAATGGTAAGCATTTTAGAGGAGTTATTTTAATTTAATTTTAGTTTGATATTGTTTAGGTATATTGGTATATACTTATATATGATATATTTGGTATATTGGAACACCATTAGGCTTACTATGTTGCTGGCCTTTCAGATAATGGTACACTTATTTCTATAATTAATAAAATAGGTGTTACAAAATATAAAAGTAAACCTGTAATCTTTCAATATTGCTGAAAGTTTGATTGATCATTATAAAATGTTATTTTGATTTATGTTTTATAAATGATTTTCATCTATTATGTACTCACTAAAAGTATTCTTTCAGGTCAATATGAAATCATGTTTGATGATGGATTCCAGTGGAAGTGTTCAGTTTCAAGATTGCATAAATTGAAGGATTCATCTGGAAAAACTTTTGAGAACCTGTCAGTAGATACATCAATGTCACCAAATACATCAGCTTTATCTCCCCTGTCGCCTGGCATCGGCCCAATGTGTAAACCAGCATTCCATACCCACCTCTTTGATCCCACCAGGGACTACTTAGGATCCAAAAGTGAACGCCGTGAAATGAAAAGGAAACTCAATATTAAGGAAATATTTAATATCGGTCAGAAAAAAAGGAAAATAAAGGCAGAAGATGCTGAACCGAAAAGTGTAAAGAAGAAATTCAAAAGTGAATCTAAACCTGGGGAACTTAAGGATTTACCAGGTAAATGTTGCAAGTGCTTTATAAAACATAATTTTTAACACGTTATATTATTTACATAACTCAATATTTCCAGTTTTGCTCAATTAATAAATTCAGACTTAAATTTTTTTTAAGTCTGAATTTATTCTTGTATAATTAACATGGTTTGAAAATTTTCACCCATTTGGCTCATGACTGTCAGCTGAACGAGTGTTGTGGGTTCGAACCCCTGTACCGTAAACATTTGTGTGATGTACGGATGTTATATTTATTTATAAAAAAGTTTATGATTATCAGTACACAATATATCTCATCTTGGGTTTAACCGATAATGTGTATAGATATATTTCTATCAGTTTTTACAGACGCTGTTGCATCAATTATTGGAAGTGAAGATGATAAAAACCTGGAAGATGTAAAACAAGAAAGCAAAGACGATGACAGTGACAATATGACTTTAGATGACTTAATTGACACAAAGGATACGCAAACTTCATACTTGTCAGACTATGATCCTGCTAACCGTTCGGATCCAGTAAGTGTGATGATTATACCATAGTAATTATCTGCCATCGTTTTAGTTTATAGCAGTTAGTAGCCTTTATATTTAGAAGTCATATAAGTACTACTAGTTTTTCATAATATAAAGTTGTGGCTAAGCCGAATACATTTTTTGATAACATAAGTATTTTATTAATATATTTGGTTGTGTAAATTAACAACAAAACTGTTCTTTCCAATCTCTATAATAGGTCTCTAACGAAGAAGATACTTTAGAAAAATTTGACAAACCCGACGAAAGTATAAATGAAGCAGTAATTGATAAAATGAAAGAAGTCATAAGTAAACTAGAAGATGGTTTAAATAAAGTTGAAAATGTAGAAAAAGTAAAAGCAGCTCAGCCAGAAGAAAATCTCGAGGTTATACAAGTGGATCCGAATGACGTGGAAATTGATTTAGAGTCAGAAGAGACATACAAAATGGAAAATGAAATGAAAATGGAAGTGCAAACCACGGAACCAGATGAAGCTGTGAAAATTGAAGACAAACCGAAGAAGCAAGCGTCGAAGGTGAAGAAGAAAAAGTTGAGGTTGCTGCAGGAGAAGAAGGTTAAGAAGCAAGTCGAGAAAGTGAAAACGGAATTGGAAGAGATGAAAAAGCAAGTTGAGGAAATGCGAAAGCAAATGTTGCAGAAGACAGAAGAACTTGCGCACCAGCAGCGTCCACCGGTACGTATCTAATAGGCTGGTTTTTGTGACAGGTTTAAATATTTCAACCTTGTCTGATATAATATTGTCTTTTATTGACATAACTGTTACTCATAAGAGAAAAACTGTATTGACGGATTTATGTTATGTATTTTTGAAAAATTGTTTGCGTATACCGTGACCACGCACGTTATAAAGTACGCGAAAAATTTTAAATAATGTAAAATATATTTAAATTTTGCTTTTTAATTTTTGCTACTTAAATCCGTTAAGTGTTCTTCTTGTCTTATATTTTATTATCCTCTTAATAGGGTCTTGCTTTAGTGTTTGTTTAAGCATAGACGGATATTTAGTATGTACTGCCATTTAGTCGAATGTCATAATGTTGTTAGCTCAGAAGATTTATAGATTGATATATATTATAGTGGAGCAGCTAGTCCATATTAAATTAGTTATTATAATACATTGAAATGTGTGCACACGAAATCTTCAAGTATGGATTAAAAGCAGGGAAATAAATTTTCAGCATGAGATGCCGGAGAGTTTCCTTTTGCCGGGCGAGTGGTGCTGCCGGTGGGTGAATGGGGAGCCGGTGGGGCAGGTCCACGAGACGGTGGAGCCGCGGGCTGACGCGAAGAAGCCCGCTTTGCCCCGACGCTCTGTGCTCGTAAGTGAATCGTCCAAATACATCTAAGATTAATTATAAACCAAAATGTGTTGCTGTAAGTAAAGAAACGACATTTAATGTTCACTCTTACATTAGTCAATTTCCTATTTACATATTTTATTATTTTAATAAAAATGATTTTTTAACAACAATCGAAATTATTTACATGTGACATCTGTACAAAGAATATATTATCAAACTTGAATTCAAATAAAATCATCTTCTCTACCTAGCAAAGAGTATACAAATTAAATAAAAACTTTTTTTTAAATGGATGTTTTATTCAATAAATAAATGCATTATGTAAGCTTAAAGAAATCATATAACATTATCTCCGGGTCGGTAAAGATGAACTCAATATCCATACAAATGGATACAATAAAGATATGATTTAGTAATTAAATTAAAAATAGAAAATGTCAAATATTGGCTTAGTTATTTGTCGTGATAATTTTTTTTTTACAATTGAATTGTTTTTGATTTTAAGGTGGAAGACAAACGATTGCCAGATGGTTGGAAGAAAGTTATGGTGCGCAGGAGTTTGGGACAATCAGCTGGAAAATGGGACGTTGTTTTACTCAGGTATTTACCTTATGTATGTATATCTTATTTCAAAAGCAGAGCAGTGTTGTTTAAATATTACCAGAATTGTTAGCACGTATAAAACCGTTGGCAACAACTCTAGTCTTACCAATAAAATTTATAATAAAACATTTTAATTTGATTAAAAAAAACTATTAAACTGACTATAATTAAAACTTTTCAGTCCGGATCAAAAGCGGTTCCATACAAAACAAGAGATGCGCACTTTCCTGGATCAAACTCAAGGCGAGCTTAAAGCTTATGAAAACGCTTTAATGGACTTTGGTGTGCATCTGAAATTGTCTCGGAGAATGGGGTGGGTTTCCAACACCGGCGCCTCAAATGCGCCCGTTTCAAATGTTTCACCATTTATTAACAGGAAGAAGTTGAGCCACAAAGATGGGAAGAAGAGACTTAAGATTCGAAAGCCAAGTGTGAGTATTTTAGTAATAAAATATAATCTTTATATATATCTAAATATATAATACCAGGTGATATACGAAAAAAGTTATGGCTGTAGTAAATAACTTTGATTTTTTTACTTTTAATTAGAAATGGTGGAATCTATTGATATAAAAGTTCATGAAAATCGAGGAAAATATTAAAGGGGTCGGGTTATACATTATTCACCAATTCATTCGTTCTGTAAATAATCTACTTTTATTTATTCCTTCTCACTATACCTTCTTTAATATCTCCTTTACCATAAAAGTGTTAAATCTATGGGACTATTGAAATCAGAAATATAGTTTTAACTCTCTAAATTCTACCACACTAGATCCTAATTTATTTGTTGTACATACTGTACTTTATAATCTTCTCTTTTCTTACTTTTTAACTGTCTTATATAACTTTATTATTTCTTTTTGTACTGCCCTTCCGTTATATATGACATGTTGCCTGGAAGAGATCTCTTGTTAGCGATAAATCCGCCTTTTATTTATATACTAATTTTTAAGTCGTTTTATTTATATTATTACTTTTTTTATTCCTTGTGTATGGTGTATTATAATAATTTTATAATATGGTTTTGAATCATAGTATTTTGTTTTTTTAAATGTTGATTGTGTTTTCTTTCTGACAAAATATATTACACTAATATTATTATTTTAAATAATAACCAATAATTGGATGTCGTGATTTTCAGTATATCTTACAACGGCAAGGTGAAGGAGAGAGTCCAGAAGGGAGCGGTAGAACTAAAGAAACAGATCTGGACATGCAAAACCCTCCAATTGATAATGGATTTAGTAAGTGTTATTTCTAAATAGCAATAAATAATAGATTTTCTAGAAAATTTTGATAACTTTTAATGTTATGTATATTTTATTATATTTGGTTGATTTTAATGGAATTCTTCATTTTTTAAAAATTATAAAACTGTTCTGATCTGGTTTAATAGTACTATTCAATTTCATTCAATTTTAAATTTAAATTTTGCTTTAAACTAGAGTTATAATATTTACTTTAGTTTTTGTGTTTTAAGTATGAAATTGATGATCGCTATAGATTTTTTTTATAATGTATAGTTTAACATTAAATAATATGTGTTTCTATCTAATATGTATATATTAAGCTTGTAGCATAGCTTATAATATTTTTTATTATATCTCACAGTAAACGTCGGATCCCTCCAAGTCCAAGTAATAGACAGCCTACTGAGATGCCCCGCGGAAGGTTGCCTTAAGAACTTCAGAAATAACACACTCTTAAAGATGCACATAAAACATTACCATCGCGAATTAAAGAAAATGTTGGGAAATACTCCAAAAGTTTTGGACTTGGCCTACGCCCGAACGAGGCCCACCGGTGAAAAAGTGAAAAAGAAAGTTATTAAAGTGAAAATTCCTAAAGTTCTTAAATCGAATGCCGATCCGAAACCGGAAGTGAGCGAGCCACAACCAGAACTATGTATCAACATAACTCCTTTACCTGTGGAAGAGATTCGGGAGGATTCGCCAAAACTTCGTCAAGCGCTTATTCCGAAACCGGTAAAGCGGCCAAAAGTGTTACTTCCGGTACGAAAACCCGAACCGGAAGTTCCCAGAGACCATAAATTTGAATTGGAGTGTGTGGACTTCGAGGCGGCCATTTCCACCCACACGGTTACAAAACCGGACGATTTAAAAAGCATAGAAGTAAAACCTGGTTTTAGTGAGGACGAAGAATGGCCGGTGAATTCTGATTTTGAGACTAGATCTAGTTTCCCTGGCTCTGGTACTCCGGATTCAAAAACAATGGAGAAAGTGGCCACACCCAATCCAGGCGTTTCATCGGAGTCCAATGAAGAAGCGAAAGAAGGGGAGCTGTATATGTTTACGGAAAGTGAGTAGCTAGAAAATACTTGTTATATAAAAAATGTTGATAGAATTGAGAAACTTCAGTTTAAATATTCGTAAAAATTTATTTTAAAAAAACTTTAAAAAAATATCTCTTTCTTAAATTGTGTTTAATAGGAGATTATTGATTTAAAAAAAAGATGGGGTGATACTTCTTTCACATCATGATTCACTGTTTACGTTATCTAATATTGTCTAATCAGGTATTGTAAGCCCGTATATATATCTTGGGTACTGCTTAGAAAAGAAATGATTATAATATATTGTTTTGCGATACATGTGATTTCAATTTTCAATTAATTATTAAAAAATTAAGCTTATCTAGTGATTTGATTGTATATATTATACAAAAAGTAACTAAAAATTTTGTCTAAAAAATAAAAACTTAGAGGCGGACTACCCTCAAAATTTAGGGGGATGAAAAATAGATGTTGCCCGATTCTCAGACCTACTCAATAAGCTCACAAAGTTTCATGAGAATCGGTCAAGCCGTTTCGGAGGAGTATAGGAACGAAAACTGTGACACGAGAATTTTAAATATAAGATTATTTATATTATAAGTATCGATAATTATATTAGTATTGATAATTATTTATAAAATTTTACAGCCGGTGAACGAATAAAAATCGAGCGAATGAAGCGCGAAGAGATAATAAATTGTCACTGCGGGTTCCGTGAAGAGGATGGTCTGATGGTTCAGTGCGAGTTGTGCTTGTGCTGGCAACACGCGCTTTGCCATAACATTCGCACTGAGGGAGAGGTATGATAGGAATCGATATTAATTTCACAGTCACAAAGACGATTCATTAGATATTTAGACCCTTTCTGTTCTAAAAATTATAAGTTAATAATTATAAGCATGATCAAAAAAAGACAAACCCGACTGAGTTTCGCAGTTTTCGTTTTAGTGCTTGTTCTTCTCAGACTCGGGCGCGTTAGTGAACAAGCCTATAAATTTAGTTTTAAGTGACGTGCAAATGTGATCATGTAACGATCCTACTTGAATAAATGAATTTGACTTTGACTTTGACATATATGGAGCATTTTTGTAAAAATCGACAACCGTGTGTACATGAAACCAGTATTTATTGTATACGATACAGATACAGCAAGTACCTCTTCCTTATGAAGAAAACAATTTTCGTTTGTGTATTTTTACGTTTAATAAAATAAAGATATACACTGATTACAACAGCTGAATGTTTATTATAAAAAAAAAACACACGTGAAAAAAATTAAATTTTCAGGTACCAGAAAAGTACACATGCAGTATTTGCTTGAATCCAAAACGCGGTCGTCGCTCAAAGCGTTTTCTACACGATCAAGACAGGCTGTACGAGGGGCTACTTCCTGGGGCGAAGCCCTGTGAATTCTTACGACGCTCTCATGAGCTCTCTGGCAATTTACTGCGAATACAGGATGCTTTGCATGCTATGCGTGTCAAATACTATGTCGCTACGTAAGTTATTTTATCATCTATGGGGACTCTGAATGGGGCCCGCCTAAAATTATTATTATTAAAATTTACATCTCCAGCATAGGCATATCCAAGAGCCTACAGTAGTTTTTATGGCTGTAACAGAATATCAAGATGAAATATTAATGTAGTATATAAATGTGCTAGTGTTTATATAAAATCTTATTTTCAGTAAGAAGAACCACCCAAAATTGTACCTGTGGGCCAAAGATTGGGAGAATGCTGAATTAAATTTCACACAGGAGCGGCTGAATTCTGACTATTCTGATCTCAACATTATTATAAATAATATTGGCAAAGAGAATCTGCCAGTGAAGAGTCAAGATGATGAAAGGGAGACGCTTCTCAATCTGTCCGGATCATTCTCTGGTGTGCCTTTAGATTTTCCTATTAGTACTACGGAATTAGAAAGAATGGCGAGATCTATACAAGGTAAATATTTGTACAAATAATCCTTAATTATATGTTTTGCCAATCAATTGACTAACATGAAAATTTTAATTACTTACAATTAGTAGACTATGGTTATAATTGAACTGCTCTTCCTCTGTATCTTAACACAATTTTAGAGCTTTGGGTAAAAAAAGTTCAAACCTAAACCTATTAATATTAAGGTGTATTTTATTATTATTATATTATGTTTATGCTTGATTGCTAATAACACTTTAAAAAGAAAATAACTAAACACTTATTTAAGGGGGCTCCTTACAACATACGTAATATTAATATAATATTATTGTTTGGATTAATGGTAACGTTTTATTAAAATATTTATCTTTTTATCGCCTTGATTATATTGATTTGACTATATTGTTTTTAGAGCAAGAGTCCCGTGTGCCAGCCCCGCAACCAGAAGCGGCCATAGATAATAATGTTTGCCGCGAACGGTTGTTGAGACACGTGCAAAGGTGTCAGGCTCTTATTGATGCTAGACTCGACTCTATCGAGGCACAGGTTGCTGGTATGTAAATTTCATTGCATTTATTGTGTCTAAATTTACTGTCATCAAGGGCGTAAAGTGGATTAACACAAATTGCAAAGTATTAGCAACTCTTTTTAATTGCCAAGACATTATTTTATGTAAGACTTATGTGATACTACTACTTTCTATTACATGCAAGGCATATAGAATTTGAATTAAACTATTGTGGTTATTATAACACAGTGTAGTTTGTATTTACCAAATTAATGTTAAATATGGTTTTTGACTGAAAATAGACAAGTTTTGTATTCATTCAAACAATGAAAATATAAATTTCGTTTTATATTCACTAAATTTCCTCTTGGTAATAACGTAAGACAGGTGAAACTGATATTATTAAAAATAAATGATTTTTGTAAATCAAATTACATCATAAAATTATTTAATTAACCACATTATTTTGTATTTTTATAAACAATTATTTTATCATATAAAACATCTTTATTTTGTGTGTATTGAGTAGATGAGGCTGATATAATCTCTTGTTCCAGAATTGGAATCCCAAGATCCTTCATTTGAAGACGACGAAACTGCAGATTACTTCCCACGAACAAAACAAACCATTCAAATGTTGTTGCGAGACCTTGAAACTATGGAAGAGTTGGGTGTTATAACTTGAAAATAATTTTAAGAACTCACAGTTTTTATTTATAAGTTGTATAGATTGTTTCTGCTTCTAGTGTAAAAAACCATAGAGTAAATAAAGCAAAGCTTTAAGAAATATTGTGATGATTTTATTTTAATAATATGAACAAAAAGTATCCTATAGAACTGTCATGTCTGACAGAAACCTAACACTTTGGTAGGATAGGTCTATAGATAATGCAGACGCCTGGGATATTGACAAGCTCTCAAAACTACATACAAACAGATGTCAGGTGTTTTAACCTCAGCATCTGTTAGGTTCCCATTTGGAACTGAGGGCCTAAGTTTTATCAAGATCTTTTACACTTATAGTTCAGGCCTATTGGGGTTTATTAAGAGGGTGTTTCTCAGACCATTATTCAACAATCCTGAAGACTATTTCTATAAGGTTATAACTCACTTTTAAATAAAAACGGGTTTCAGTAACGGAAAGAGGAGCCTGAGTTATGGACCCTGTTGAATTTAAGGTGTTGATAACCAAGCCAGACACTAGGATAAACCCTGTCTTTTGAGACCAAAGGTTATTGCATGTTAGTCAAAAGCAAACTATGTATTTCCTATGACAATTGAGATTTACAAATAACTTACATAAACAGCTGGTTCAGCTTGTTTTGACAAATTCACCTTTCTATGTTAATGAAGGCTCTCAAAGTTGATTACTTGCAAACAGAGGAATGTTTGCACTTAGTAGCAAAATTGAGAATGGTCTCTGTCAAACTACCTATACTGATGCATATTGCTTGACTGGTAGTGATTTTTATAGAGCACTATCTTTTACCAAAGGTTTTCACTGTGTGTTTATTATTAAAAAACGGAATAGATCTTAAAAAATTTATTCATACAAAAATTAACCTTCATAGAATTTCGGAAGTTGATCTCCAAGGATAACTGATCTTTCAACACCAGTCTCTGATATCACTCCCAGCCTTACAACACCTCCAGAGGAACCATCTCGCAACATAGCCAGGGTCAGCGTGTTAGTGACAAACTTGACAGCTTCTTCTTTGCTCATTTTAGGCTTGAAGTTAGCATCAACATATCCATAGACATAAGAAGATCCTGATCCACCAATGGACACTGCTTGTCTTTGAACCATACCTCCAATAGGTACAGAGTAAATTTGCCCTTTAAATACAATATAATTAATACACAAAAATTTTTTTTATTAACCTTACTTAAGCTTAATTAAAATTTAATTAGTTAAATATCACAAAACTTCTTTATATATAGGTGCATTACATTATGTAGTATGACAACCTATATATTAGATATATAGAAAGTATATCTACAGAGTTGATTAATTAACATATGGTTCAGTTTTGAACTTACCTCCTTTTTTCTTATCCCAACCAGCAACCAGTATACCAGCAACAAGTGAGTCACGGTAGTTATAACAGAGTTCTCGGAATATAGCTGCTGCAGTTTCCACTAATGGTGGCTCACCTAACTCCATCTTATGGAAGTCTGTTAGAAAAGAATTATGTAAATAAAATGCTTTTAATAAACTAAAATAACCATTAGTATACATGACCATATATGACTTGTTCATTTACACATAATAAATTGTGAGTATGAGTAAAATAGTATTTTTATTCTAGTTTCAAGTGTCTTAACATATGAAAGATATACTAGTTGCTACACAGGATTAAGAAAATGTATTTCTGCTATGATTAAAAAACATTTGAGCAAACAAAATTATAAACATTAACAGTTATGTACCTTAATTTTTAGTTATTCACTCTACAAAATGAATTACAAAACTAAGTCTACTTACTAAGATGATAAGTTACAATATCAGCAATGGCCTGTGTATCTGCTGCTGATCCTGAACGACAACAATAGATTTGATCAGTAATCTTCGTCAGCTTGTCCGTTACTCTATTAGCAATATAGGCGCCGGTTGTTGTACGGGAGTCGGCACCAATCACAACACCGCCATCAAACTCACAGGCCATGATTGAGGTTCCCGTGCTATGAGGAGCATTCATCCAGCTCATGCTGGGGTCGGTGTAAGTGTCTACTACTGATGCGGCCATACTTTAACTAAAAATAAAGAGGTAACATGAGGAAGGACTCTCAATTATTAAGCAAATTTATTAAAATGTGTCTTAACGCATGGTACTTAAACAAGCTTAAAGATATTTTATTTTTCTTAGATCAAATATAAAAATTAGGATACTTACTTTTGTTATTCTTTTTCTTTTCTACTCTTATTTAAAATTTGAAAGTCACTGCATCAAGCAAATAATTTTATTACAATATGACAATGACAATCGTCCGTAATGTCATAAGAGACAATTGTCTCATTGTGGAGTACCTATGATTTCTATCCATTGTCTGACAGTGTCAACTGTCAAAGCTACAGACGAGAGTGCTACCATCTTTACAATATGTTTAGTTGTGTGAAATAGATTTCATAAGGAATAAAGTATTGGTTTAAAATTATATTTTACTCAGGAATAATATTTACAAGTAAATCTCCTATTTACTCCAATAAACATTTTTTGAACTAGCAAATTAGTTTGTATATTATGAATATCTTTATAATAAGAAAAAATACCTATGTAAGGTTCCTAATATAAAATATTTTTCAAAGGGAAATTTATAAATTGGCTCAAATTTTATCTGTTCAAACGCTACTGTTTGGTCGCGCAATAGATGACGTCACAACAAACGAGCTGTTTATGTTAACTGTAACGTCATATTTTGTTTCGATCATATTACGTCTTGTATGTTTTAACTTCGCTTCCTTAATTTTCACTTATGTATAGTATTTTATGGTCTTAAATTATAATAAAATAAAAAAAATACTTTTAAACAAATAGCATGATGATAGAGGTTCGAGAAAAAATGTTTAATTCAATTTAATTTCATGAATACCTATTCCCTATTGCTATGTGTAATAAATAAATAAATTATTAAAAAAATACATGTCATTCCAGCACCAGTAAGTTGACTACACTATCTATACACATAAACTGTTTAAAACATGTGTAACGAAAAGGTATACAATCAATAGACAACAACAGTGGTTATAAGTTAATATAAACAAAAACAAATAGATTAAAATAGGTAGTAAATTTGAAGATCAGCGTTTGATGACGTTTAACACCAACCAATTCTACCAACCAACGATTTCCAATGCTACAACCCAGCGCCGGTAAAGCATCATCTACTTTTGTTTTTAGAGAATCTAGCTATTTGCCAAACACGTTGAAGGAGGATGAAAGGTGATTGTAGAACCTTACCTTACCACTTACCGTTATGGTATAGTTATCAGAACTATTTTGTAAACTATTTAAGACTGGGTAATTTAGTAGACTGCGTTATCTGATGGGACATTCATGCCATTAAAAATATAATGTAATATGTATTATTTTTTGACATAATCGTATTCATTTCTCGCGTCCTCTCAAAGTGTTATATCGTGGTGATGCTGCCCGATGACTTTGAGATACTCCCGTCACCTTGAACCTCCTCCTATACGGTCCCACTTGCTCAATCGTATTCGATTCGGATTACTTTTTTGCAAAATCTACTATTTAATGTCTTGAAGTAAATCTCGTTAGTCAATAGTTAATACTTAGTTAATAGCTAATGGCAATGATAACTCTTGATATACGAAAGAACAGGTTCGAACCACCTCACCTCACTTTGATACTGTTTTGCCTAACTAATGCAACGTTCTGCGAGGTATGAACTTAATGAATTTGGTACGATTAAAAAAAATAGGAATTTTATTAGGAATAGTTCCTAGATCAATTTTTCTCAATGGAATATTGCGTTTGGTATAAGTAAGTTTTAAATGATTAATTGAGAAATAAGAACAAAAGTTTTATCGCTCAAAGTGATCCGCGACAGGCATATTTGTCTAGATTAGATTAATTGTACTAAAAAATGTCTGTAATGTTTGTGGAAAAAAGGATAAATATAGCAAAATAATAAAAATAATACTTATAGAAGCTTCTAATGGAACGCGCACTAGACCAACTACTTCAGCTGTTTCATTTTCATAAATTTTAGAAAAAAATCTTCATTACTAAAATATTTGAATGTTTTTGTTGTCGAGTGGCTTATAACTTTACGCATTGGTTTTATGTTGATAGGCAAATAGTGAATTTTTTACTTTAATAATTAACTCGAATGTTATTAATAACGTACACGAAAAAAGTAATTATAAATAATTTTGTCATAGGAACGTATAGGTCCTACCAAAATCCCCAATCATTCGCAAACATTGTTCAAAATGTATAATAAAATCGCACTATCATCGTAGCGTGGGTGTCCTCCACTCATTAGTACTCTTTGTCACGCTAAAAATGCTTTCAATAAAGATCTTTTAAATTTGGTACGCACCATTTTGTATGTCATTCCAAAAACGATGTTTATTTAAACGGTATAAAAGACGCGTCTGAATGAACACAGCTTTTTGATAAATCGCTTTTTTATTCGACACATTTATTCAAAAGAAATATCGAATATATTCATGAACTTCGATTCGCCACCGTTGTTCAAAAACGATAGGACACGCGTCTAAGAAATTTTGAGTTATGGATGAAGTAATTTTGATACTGTGGATTTTATGCAGTTCTCTGTTGAATTCCCGGCCAGATATAAAATTACCATTAACATTACTAACTGCTCAGTTCATATTATCGTGTATTTTTACAAATTCCACATATTTTAATAGAACTTCATGAATGGATAGAAACACCAAAACCTCTTGAAGTCGAAATAATTAAATTAAATCCCATATCATATGGATTGAAGAAATTTAAATTGCTCATCATTCAAATTAATTTTACGTTATTAATAAAGATTTCTTTGGTATGGTAGATTATTTTTTCAACGAGAGAATCATTAGTAATGTACTGTATGATATTTATTTGCTTCTTTTAAATTTTTTGAATTCAATTTTTATATTTATAGATTTAAAAATATCTTTATTTATAAAAAAATATCTTATACAATTCCTTACATTTATTGAATTCCATATGTCGATACATTACGCATAATTTCTCAATCCCTTATAATTCTTTACCTATACAATACTCTACCTACACTGATTAATGACTTTATTATTATTATTTTATATTTGTTTTTCATTCGAAGCATATCGTCGTAGGCGCCAAATAGCAAATGTTTGGACAACTATCGCGCGTTTTGTGTCTGGACCAGAATTTACTTAAACAATGTAATAATACTATCTATTTTTAATTAGTCGTAAATTAGTTCATTAGAACAATAGAGTCACGTACGCAGAGAAATGTACTTTGTGATAGATAAGTTATTTTTTTTATTGATGTTGCAGTTATTTTGCATTTCTATTGTCTATGGAAGTTGTGCGTGAGAAGATTTAACGTAGACGACACGATTAAAATACTTTGTTGATGCAAAGCGTTATTAAACAATTATAAATTTTCCAATAAATTAAATGTAATATTGGTTCATACCCGAGAAATCTAAAAAAAAAACTTATCAATGTTAACTAAGTTAGTAATCGTTGAGTTAGTTTTTTTTATACAGAATACTGTGAAGATTCTTTAACTTGTACTGTCAGCCAGCCGCCATACTAACTCAACTCTGATGCAGTCATGTACAAGACATTCCATTAGGATGTGAGGAATAGACTCTTCGTTCAGCTCCCAGGGGCTCGCCGGGCTGCCGTGCATCCAAACCGCCAGTACGAGAGTATACTTATTAGATTCCATCCAACCCTTAAATTTATTTTAGTTTTTAGTCGTCTACCGTGACCACGCACGCTGCAAATTACGCGAAACGTCGGAATTTTAAAAATAATGTATATAATTTAAATTTTGCAAAAATACATAAATTAAATCCGTTCGAAGTGTTTTTCTTCATTTTAGCTTCCAATATAACAATTAAAATATCACTAAGTGTAAGCTCGGTTTTCAAATGCTTTCAAATTCATAATAGTACTAACTACTATGAATTTGAATACTAACTAGTTTTGATCATATGCGATTTCGTTATATAAATATCGATAAATATCAAAACTTCTTATAGCTCGTTTCAGTTAGTATAAGTAGGCGTATTATTGAGCTCGCCAACCCCGGTCGGACCTATGGAAGTGCCTGTCAATCGCGCTTGAATAATGACGCGTGCGGTGGCGACATTTTACTATTTATTTTATACCGACTCCCCCGCGAATGCTAGACAATGGCCAGATGTTGATATTTTTTTCTAAATTATAAAATATTTTAAGTTCCAAAACGCTTTGTGATGGAGATAGGTTACCGTTGAGCGTCAATGGCTATTCATGACCCTGCGAGATATAACAATGTTCTTGTGATTATTGAGAAACAATTGATGTCATAAAGTACGTCATCACTTATATTTAAAATAAACATGTCGATAGATTATGGAAATAATCATCTTTGAGAACCCAGTTCGCGCAATGGTCATCAAGCTGGGCTTTCGGATAGAGCGTCTCGGATTTGATTACGTTCATGTAATTTATCTATGTATATATATTTATCAGTACTATTGTATTACTCGCAATAATAACTAAGAAAGTTGCTTTGTTTTTGTTTCGTGTGAGAAAAATATATCTCGATCAATTGATAAATTAAAAAATATTGCGACGAAATAAGTAGAACTAATTATTGTTCAGTTAATCTGGCTTTTTTTATTTTATATGGTTTAATAGAACGTCAATTTATACTTGGTACAAGTAGTTGCATAAGTTGCCGTAGATTTACTTAAGATTTTCTATAAACACGTTTTTTACTGCAACTTTTACAGGTCTGACCTATTGGGGTACCCCAAAAACCATAACCAAATCTGGCTCTCTGGATCTCTCTGGATTTAAAGCTCTCATGCTCTATGGTATTACATTTTAAATTGGTTTGGTCGTATGCCAATACTGAGACCTATATTCCGATAATGTTTGTATTGAAGGGTTTTTGATTATTGGCAAGCACTAGAAAAACTGTACATTATCTGCCTGTTCACCGATAAAGAAATCAGAAATAGAAAAAAACTTACCCTCATACTGAAATCGTGAATAGGAGAATCATATCCTAATGATATTAAAGGAAGATATCTACAGCTTAATAGTGACTAGAATATCTATCATTAAAGAGCTCATAAATAAACCATCCATTTTCCTATTTATATAATGGATGTGACTTTTAGACAATATCTGACGAAATATTGATTCCAAAAAGGAAACTAAATTTATAAGCAAATGTAACATAATGCTTGATTCATTACGAGTTTCCGATTTCTCCTTAACGTATATAATAAATACATTTACATACACATATCGTACATGTTTACACAATAACGATTGAAAATTTAAAAATTATATATAATCTATAACTGAAAATCAAACATGCGTTATAAATATGCTCAATTTGATTTGAACCTTAAATTTGAACCTGTAAAGGCCAAACTTTATACAGATAGTTAGAAACACGCCTATTATAAAAATAGCAATATACTTAACTAGAAAGACCCCTTGAGGCGTAACAATTTCCCCCGTTTTATCTAGGATAAAGAAAGCACGCGCCATCGGGAGGTTTTTTCTGGGAGGGTCGTGGGATGAGGTAGGGCGAGGGGGCGAACCCCTAAAAAGTTATGTATTTTTTCCTCTTTTTTCCTATCGACGCGATGTAACGAGTGATATTGATCCACACACGCCTTGGCGATAACTTCTTGGTGAGATTAAAGGAATTGTGCATTGAATAAAAAAATATTTTCAGCATCATTATACTAGTGTTTGTCCCAGCTTCGAGTTAGTTCCAAATACACTTACGCGTCAGTTTTTTCATACAAATTTATTGCTACGTTATAAATTCCTTCTTACGTATTGTTTGTGGTAAGGGTAAACAATACGCACTAAATGTCGAGAATATTTTTTGTGCATCTAGGCAATTAGGAACTTACGAAATTGTATAAAAAATAGAGAAATGTTACCATGAAAATAATTAAGGAAGCAGATACTTACATAACATTTTTTGCTAAGAAATTGATATGGCCATGACGTCAAATTATTGTAATATAATTTCTTGTATATATTTTTACTACACCAAAATCGCCTTCAAATAAAAATATTTCCTATTTTATAATATTTTTGAATTTATAACCAAATTGAGGTTATGAATTCGATACGAATATCGTTCGTAATAATCGTAATACGAACTATTTATATATAGAAGAACGTAGCTGCTTGATAGTGGTGTCGGTATGTGGTGTTTGTCTATCTAAGCTTTCTGATGATCTGGTTGAGCCTACTTAAATCACATCGTGATTCGTGAAGTGTGAAATATCGTCTCCCAAATGTTGAAAGTACGCCATTGTGTCAATTGGGTGGTCGTCGTTTTAATACGACGTAAAAAAGTCACTGAAAAATATATTTCTAAAAATATTAGATGGGTATTAAATAGGAATGAATATTTTTGAAATGTCGCCGTATTTAGCATCAGCTTCGGACTAAGGTATTAGAATTTCGCTCGGTTCTATGTCGAAACAGATTTGTTAGATTTTTTTCTAAGCAGGTGTGGACTCCGGCGCACGACGTCCATCCTTTATGTTATTATGTCCATAGGACAAGCTGTTCAGCGCCCATCATGCACATTGTGTGTATAAAGGGGGAGTCGTAAATTAATTTTAGGCTAACTTCATATAAATACAATATCTTAAACTCTAACTACAAGCGAACTGCATACTATATTGTTTTTTAAATACTAATGGAAATATAAAATATATGTAATTTTACATAAAATTATTTAGCGCATGATATGAGACATAATAAGACATTTAAAGAAAAACACGTTTGAACGTATTTAGTTGTATTTTTTTTGCAAAATTTAGATATAATTACGTTATTAAAAAATTTCCCGTTCCTAAATCCATTCAAAAGTGTTTTTCTTTAACTGAGCAACAGTTATGACAACAAAAGACAATATTATAAGACATGTGTGCATAATAAAATTAACGACATATTACTTAATACACACTATGATCTGTGAATTCAAAGCACGAAATTCATAAAACAAATATCTATAACAAAAACAGATAAATATGTTTTGTGTAAAATGTTAAGCCTCATTGGAACACCCTATATCACGATTTGCAAAGAAGCGATTTCAACTTTTTCGACGAGCAATCCTAAGCACTTTGGGGTCACTTTTTGGGGATTATTTTGTATTGTGGAAGTGGAAAAAAGGTACAAAGCCCTGTTGACTGACCGAGTAGTTTTGTACAAAGTAACGGTGGGCATTCGATGAAACGTTACTTGGTTTGATAAGAATCTATATGAAGATATCGTTAGTTTTGATGGCTCGTGAAATTGATTTTAGGCATCCAATTGGCTCGTGGCAGATGGGAGATAACAAAATCTAAGAAAAATATTTAAATGTAATACGCAAATACATAAACAAAAGTTTATATCATATAACTGCTTCGGGGTTTCTAATTTTACTTATGAGTCACACATTCTCCTGTCTGGCCTTAATTGATTGAATATGACAGTATTGTCCGATAGTGTTTAATTTATGCCATTACATTCTATAAAAATTGTGAATTACACTCTATATATAATATGTTTAACAGATAATGCAATCACAATTAAATATTCCGTGACTTGATAATCAATTGCAATTTCAAATTGTTTATTTTAATTAAAAATCTGTCTCGACTTTTGGCGTCCTATTGGGGTCACTGGTTGACTACTATTTTGAATTCAAAAGAATTTATTGTAATTGTGAAAGGTCGCGAGTCTTTTACATATTTTATTCTATTTATTTTATTATAAAGATTTTAGGCAAGTGATATGTTTACATATTTTTATAAATCATAGGGCAAATTGGCTGTAGGTTCTTAAAGTTAAGTTACCGCTCATTGATGCGTTGCCAGCTTAAGTCTATACGTCGGTGTTTAGAATGGCGATTTCTTAGTATTGAAAATCGCACGCTTTACCAAAACTACACGTCTATATCTTTATAAATTTCATTCGTTTAAAAATCTATTCGAATAATCTTTCCACTCAACAATAGGATAATACAAATAAAGCTCACGCGAACAAATAAAAAACGCTATTCCCAAAAACCACACCATAATTGCTCTTTTTTAGTAAAATGAGGGTTTGTTGACGGAAGTATGAAGGTTAGGTGTTAAACAATGAATTATTTTACGACTCAGATGATATTTGCGTAAAAAACCGGGACCACACGGACGTTTTGCAGGTAAATCAATGTTCATTTTATTTCGTTCTGAGGAAACGTTTAATTTTTATCCTTTAAATATATTTAGGTATTTATTCAGTATATAATAATAAATTTTTACTAATTTTTAAACTCAAATAGTACTAATACACATTATATGGTATTGGACACGTGAATCGAATAAATTAGATATAATATATGGTCCTATTTTAAACTAGATCCAAAATACCAAACAGATAGTTCATGACTTTGGTCCAGTATAAACGAAAATCATATACAATCGATATAGCCCAGATGGGACAATTCCGCGTCTTTAACAAGGAATGTTAATGACAAACCCCGAAACAGTTGACAACTTGGCAGTCAAACGAAATTACTATTTGGTTTTCCCAAAGGTCAAACGAATATCAAGTAAAAAAATACCCTCTACAATTATAATAATCATAGATGTCAGTAACATGTTTATAACGATTAAATTACCCAACTCATAACCACTCGTAAAAAATGCAACATATAGGGGAGCTTTTTAACAAGCTCATTTCGTTTTTTGCTGTTCGCGTGTTGCTTTTTAGTTCAGGGCGTGTAATGTCAAGCGTGCTTCCTGTATTGTGCAACCCTCCTTAATTTTAAGGGGTCTTATTAAAGTAATTTTGGCGCGTGTCTTGCGGGTTCTTAAAGGGAAACATTAACTATTGAAATTGAATTTATATAAAATTCATTTCTTCGCTATCATATCATATAATCTCTTAACCGTTATACTGAACTATTTTAAAATGTCATTAAAACATAATTAGGCTTTTTGGTGTTTATTTATTGTTTTAGTACTAAGTTACTGTGAAATAGAAGATAGGGAAATAAAATTGTAAATAAAAACTCACTACACTTAAGAGAAAAAACACCGAGATCGTGTATACTATAATAGTATTATGTAATTTATATGGATACTTCTGATTCGTTTATTTATATTTATAATCAGTCTATCTTCTATGTAGTATAGAGGAACCACGTGCAATAGTTAAAATAGTTCTCACTTTGGCTGTGATGCACCAATATACCAAACTATGCAGTATAAATAAAGCCTTTATATTATTTTATATATCAGAAGCTTGATCAAAATCACTTTTCAGTATAATTCGACAGTCCAGTTGTTATTATGCCTATTTAAATGATTCCGTAGTGCATTAACATTAATAATTATCAATTTTTGTATCATCTGTGTCAACTATGCTTTATTAATTTTATAATTGCCTGTAGACTTCATTATTTTCTAGTTTCGATGATTAAAAATTTTAGTAATACAAATAGATTACGATTTTTTTTAATTCCATAAAGCAGTAAACCGGTAAAATTTCCATTGGCAAGCACAAAACCGGCAAGATGAAGGTACGTTACCGTTACATTATTTACATTTAAGAAAGCCTAACCCAACAGCACAAAAATTAATACCATTGTCCATTAATCAAGTTAAAGGGATTTCGTTTGCAAAAAATCCAACCCTTTTTTACAAAATACCGTTGTTCTGGATGTATTTGAATATTTGTAACAATTTTCTAAGCTTTTTATTACCGGTCGGTGTCGCCTTTGTCAGCTATTTGCATATTATGACAGGATTTTTGCATTTGTCTCCAACACCGACACCGAAGCAACGAAGGGCTTATTTTTATTGCACGATCTTTAAAGGGTTAAGTAATAAAATTTAAAATATCGAAATTGGAATTCTATGAAAGTCAATTGTCATTGTGTAAAGTTTATTGTAGTTGTTATTTTTTGTACTAGCTTAAAGAAAAATTTGAATGATAAAAGAAAATGTTTTTATTAAGGTAAAAAATATTTGGTATTTGTCGATTTTTAATTTTCTAACATTGAAAGTTACCAGTAAAAGAAGTTAAGTAAAAATTTGTAGAATTTTGTTATAACAAATAACATCTGTCGAATAATTCATAATGATTTTGACATAAATGATAAAAGGATTAGATTGCATTTCCAAATTTCTCTCACCGGACAAAGAAATTTGACGTATGACAATGAATTCTTCCACGCGGCAAAATTTTAGTTTTTTTTAATCGATTGCTATATTTGGTATTCGCATGTGTAAGGGACAATACTCAGGTACAAGGGTTTTTGCATTTCCTTTCCTCGCTTTTTACAGTAAAAACTTTCTTTTAAATAAATAATCCGACATTGACAGGGATTCATCTTAAAATAATAATTGTGATGTAGAATGCCAGCTTTTTGCTTCGGAGGCTTTTAACATTTGTTACAGATGCAGAAGAGCGTTCCAAATTCAAAATGGATTTATAATTAGTTCCAAAGGATTAACTTAGATTAAGGAGGAAATAATTAGACTTTACAGAAAAAGCAATGTTACTCGATCGAACTGTTGAACGAACTCCAAAAAGTTATTTAATTTTTCAAACTAATTTTGAATATTTCATATAATTTCATATTATTCAAAAGCTTGCGTATGAGCCAAAATCACCAAGCCGTGTGTTGATAAAATGCAAATCGAACGATCTAGAAATTGCGAGGTTTTTTATTTTTCTTTCCTAGTGGCCTACCCCCGGGCGAGGTTTTCCGCGGGTATAATAATATCCAGCTGAATTAAAACAAAAAAATTGTTATTAACAGAATTACAATAAGTACTTATTTGCTATTTATATTTCATCTTAACGTTCTATAGCTGTGCAATTCTTATTATATTTAATCTTAAAATTCAACTTTATATAATGTTTTAGATACATATAGTTATTATTAAATAATTATATTTACATAATTATTAACATAAATTGTGGGGTTTAAAACCATGGCACGACTGTTTTTTCACCCACAAATGAAATACCTACATATCTCGTATGTGGTCAAATAGGTATTCTTATGATACATTCATCACGAGGGGGAGTAATGGATGGGAGGCATCTCATAAATTTGACCAGTCTCATTTGAATTTCCAATCTGCACATTAGCATTCGGACGAGGGGTCTTGTATCGAGGTCGTATCTACAAAAATAAACCTAAGCGTATTTTTGTGTGGATATACAAACCACGTTTATAACAAAAAGTAGATAAAAATATATAATATCATGTAAGGTCGGCAGTTCCTTAACTATTCATACAAGTTACTTTAAGTTAATTATTATTATTGCAATTCAACAAAGCTTAAATAAATCAGTATTTACCTTTGTGTAATAATTAACAATTAATACCTACTGAAGTCTCTCCCTTCATTTTGAGCTTAAGAAGTCTGTAGTACCTGTAATATTTTCTAATGGATTAAATTTAATCAAATTTTTTAACTCCCTCTTCATAGCTGAAGGTCGATTGGTGACGAGTAAAGTGAGAGAAATAAGGTCTTAGTACAACGATACGATATAGAAATTGTTTTTTGTACATACTACATTTTTGGTAGTCTAAATTTTACCAATATAACTGGACAACTCCTTTAGAAACCACTATTCTACAACAGATAAATTCACACAAAAAACAACACCTGCTTGGGCATAAAGCACGTGGAAAAAACTCAATAGAAATTAAAAAACCAAACGCGAAACACGTGTCTCCAAATAATGCACGAAGCTGATCACAGATTAAGCAAGTGTCTAAGCTTCCCAGAAAAGCAAATTTAATCTATGGTTCCCATTTATTTACAGGATTATGTTTTTAGACATTTTGTCGATCAGATATCTTTAAGCCCAAGTAAATTATTTTAATAACGTATGAAGATCTTAAGGGTTTTGTGGCATTTATATTAAACGTTATTTATTTCACGATAACAGTATTTCTGTTGGTACAATTAGATTTATGTAATATAACTGAGTGCTTTCGATAGCAAAACAGTTAAAGTAAATTGTAAATCAAGATCTGATTTATAGTTTATGTATTTAATTATCCATAAAAATAAATAGCTAATAGTTTGAAATAGTTACAATCAAGAATTGACTATAATAATTGATAATACGACAATTATTGTTTGCAATATTATTTTCCGCTCCTGTTCATAGGAATTTAGCATTAGATAGGATTTACTTTTTGTATTTTAGTAGCGTTTTAACAATTTTAACATTGAGCGCGGCTAACCATCTGCCTATATCTCAAGACCTCTTCAATCATGGTATCATGTAACCATTTCACAAAAAGCCTGAACACTATGAGTGGTCATCGAGCAGCTGTCATCGAAAAAACTTTGAAGAAAAAGTTCCGTACATTTGAGGTCGAAGCGTGCCGCCTCCGGACCGCCTTAGCATTTGCAATTTAGCTTTTTATTTCGAAACGGGAGCCCAGTCAACGTAGCATATGCCATTGTTGAAATTAATACAGGTTTACCGCTTTTAATCTACGTTTTATGGAGGCTTTTGTTACGTATAGTACGGCTGAGGTATTAGAACATAGGAGCTTTTGTTCAAGGTTATACTGTTTTGTTATATTAAAGACGTTTATAAATAACGTCTTAGTAAACAACAAAATTAGGTCTCCATAAACAAAATCGGAAGCCGAAATATGTCTCTCACTGTCCTATGTCATGTCCTAAGTCTTCAATCATGATAATTCACGATTATATAAATTACGATAATTTTTCATTAGGATGTTAAATTTGGGGCCCGAGTTAAAGATACAAATATTCAATTCAACTGAATCATATTTAATAGGGAGAGTACCGACACCTTTCTTGATAAATATTATTTTAGTAAAGTCTATTTTCGTGAAGTGGAAATACAATATGGTTCACGAAAGTAGTTAATATAATGTTATAAAACTGATTTAATCTTGATTGAAAGTGGTGGCGATTCTGATGTACACCTCTAAAACTAAAAATCTCTAAATTTAGGTTTAAACCTGTCAAACGTGTGTAACCTATTCTATATGTTTGTACATTGACAATTTAAACCTTATTGTTATCAATGAGATGTACAGAATAGGTCACGTTCTCTAAAACTGTTTGACAGGTCTAAAGCTAAATTTAGAGATTTGTGTACATCAGAATCGCTACCACTGTTTAGTTTTCGCTAGAGTAATTACCAGTCTACACAATGATTATATAATGCATTTGATAGTCTTTAGCCGCAATCGTAATGCCATCAAGATAATGAATGCAGTCACAAAAAATAAAGTGCATTATTCATTTTCTTTTAAAATATTGGATATAAGTTATTTTATTATTAATGTACCACATATTTAGAAATTCTAGAGTTTTTTAGGGAATTGATTGATTGTCTCTTTTTAAAATCAGTTATTACGTGGGTGTGTGTGAAAAATCGCAAATTATCATTCGTTTGTGTTCAACTAATCGCTATTTTTGTTGGCGCCGCCTTAATAAATTATAGTCTGTTTTTATCAATTCATCTTTGTTGCACAATAGGACTGCCTTTTTTATTATGTCAAAGTAATTCTGTAACAACAAAATGTTTATTTGCAGATATTTAAATCATGCGTTAGTGTTTATATTTAATGTATAACAAAATACTTATATTTATTTGTCATATTGTGCATTGTTCTCTTACTTAGAATATGATAATTTGATTGAAGTACGCAAAGTCAGAAAAATTTGTAAATGTAATTTTGAAGCCGAAAAGAAGTTTATACATTATAACTATATAAACATTTTGTTTTTGAATTTACGTAGGCTTAACAAAAACCTTTATCATATTGCACGAAAATAATAAGCGAAAAAAGGCATTAGAAATTAACGAACCATTCATAATAGGGTGTAATAAAAATAAACGTTTTGAAAATTATAAAAAAGTAATTTATATTTTAAAAATTAAAATTAATATCATAAAATGCTGCTTACCATAATTTTTAAATTGCTTGGCATTAGGATTGAAATAATGAATTGAGATATTAAGCAACACAACAGTTTATGTAAATCTACATTTTATAAACCGCTTTATAGTTTAATTATTTTAATGATGAGTCGTAGAGTGAATTGTCCGAAATGTTATGTATGGGTCGGGGTTTTGTCAATCGCATATTAAAATATTTTTCATTTAAAAGCGAATATGTAATCACTTAAATAAATAAATGAAATTTATTTAATGAATTTAAATGTTGATGAATTGTCTGCTTTTGTATTCGTCGATCGACTTATGGTATTGGGGATTTCAAGGCTCCAAAATTTGCTCGTTAGGGATACTTTTGAGGCAGTAGAAACCAGCGGTTCACGAAAACTTGGAGTTGTTTCGAGATGTCTCTAGTGAATTTCCACGTTTCACAGCCGATTTGACGTTGGATTCGAAAATGTTTACTTAGACTGTTCGCATAGACCTATACGAAGATATATATGCCTATGCGGGAAGTCAGTTCCTCTGAACTTACTTTTTCAGACACGATGTTCCCAAGGTAAGTAAATTTGTGGTCGCTTTCCTCATCCTCGCCATCGATCTCATTTTTTTCTCTTACTTTTACACTTTCCTTATTCCTTTTCAGATATGACGGAATCTTGAAAGATACAAATTTATATTACGAATCGCATTATTATTATTGAGTATCCGTATACTCCCTTCTTATTCTAGGCATCTCAATTATTCAGGATAACTTTACGAACTTTGTAGACAGAATTTATTACGACATTAGATAGATACTTAAATAATTATCTAATAATCTCAAAAGTAGACAGCTAAAGGTTTTTTAATTTTATAAAAGATCTGATACGACGTAATAACAAACAGATACAGGACTGCAGTTATTATAAAACTCAAGACGGAAGAGTGCTTTATACTATCAATAATTAAATTAGAATTCTTAGGGTGCAAGTTTTGCTAAAAATTCGTATTCTCGTATATACTAATGCGGATTTATTTTAAAAATTGCACCTCATATCGCAGCATAAACACATTTCGACAGAATGAATCGAAATTATTACTTTGGATTAATTACATTACACTAGTTTACGCTAGTGCTGGATACAAAATATATAATAAATAAGACAACAAAGCTATAAGTTTCTCTCAACTGTTATGTTTGTTGAAGTTTCCTTTGAACTTCAGTTAGTGTCTAAATGATAAACACCTACGCATTGAACCAACGAAGTTATAAAACATTATAACTAATAATCGGAACTTAGAAGTGACTGTTTAGTGCCATTAATTATTTATGATAACTCGATAATCGTTTCATTTAACAACCCGTCATCGCTTATAAACATCACACGGGAGTCATGGAACACTTAAAATTGTTTGTCTCTGTATGCGTTGAATAAAATTTTAAACTGATTCATCACTATGCAATGTAGGTGAATAAGAGGAATATTACTTAGCGCTGTACTACATTTGTCGATGTTAAAAATTAGTACTCAAAAAAAATGACAATTTGTTTCAGTTCATAAGTCCTGGCAATAAAAAATATTTTTTAAAAAGAAGTAAATTTTTTATATAAATATTTTATATTAAATATATTTTTTACATCAATTTATACATCATTGATTATATTATTGTACTATTATTCGAATAACAATCGATATCGATTTAGTAGGAAAATCGGCTTGTCTGTCTGATTTGTATCACATATAAAACGCAGATATATGGCTGTGAATCATAGAAATGAGACTCACTGAGTTGGGTATTATTTATTTTTTGTGAAGAAAATATTTCTGATAGTAATGTAGAATGATGGTCACTTAACAGACACTTTTTATATAACTATATCTATGTATGAGTACGGTACGGTATTCATATTAAAATATCTGAATACGGTCGCAGTTTTACTCGCTTTAATTAAGAGTGCATTCTACGTTCCTCGATAAATACGCTCTCCAACACAAAAATTATTGGATAATTTTATAATGCGAAACAATAGTTCCTCAGATAAACGTTTCTTAGGATCAATAGTTCCTAAGAAACTCTTATGCTTTTAATTAAAAATGTAACTCGTTAGACACGGAACGGCGACATTGAAAATGAATAAATTCGGTGATACAAATCCACCAATTTCTAAAAAAAGTGGTCTAACATTATTTTTTAAACATTTGATTAGTCCATTGTAAAAAAGCATAAATTCGTCCAGTTATGGCCGCGACAGCTAATTCTTTTAGCTGTAGCTTATTGCTATAGCAATGCTGTTATTTTTTTAATATTCTCAGTACGTTCGAGACATCGGAAAACGATCAGTCCTCATGAATATTCAACGTGAGTTTTTACCCATAACGGTGACATAAAATTTTTATTGTTCTCTAAAAAAATAGACTTCTAAACAATATAGTTTGAAACAAAAGAATTTATTTTTAGACCGACTGTTTCGCTACTGTCTTGTTCAAAAGTAGTTCTAAATCCGATTTGGTTAATACTCTTGAAGTCAGCGAAAAGTAGACATTTCGTTTATGACCCTAGCGGAATATAACTGGGTTAATTGTATGCGGTATCTTTTTCATAACTTTATGATTTATTTTTACGCTTAAAATAATTTACCTTATTTGGGGTAATTAAATTAAGGCGAGTAGAAAATGTTACCTTTTGGCGATGGTTTATATTTATGAAATGTTAATAATTGAAACAGCTCAAATTAAATCGATATTTTTATTGTTTCCAGCACACAACATATTTCTATAAAATACACAAGATTATAATGGTTTCAGTGAAAGGAAATTAAACTTTACAAAATCTAACATGCCTTCGACAAAGACTTAGATACCAATTATATAATCTAGGAAACAATTTTACAGCAAGCATACACTAAATAATAAATAAATAAAATAAATCTCTTCTATAAATAGTTACACTCTGATTATCTTACTTGTAACGTTAAAATACATTTTCGAAGCCACCTCTGGCTTATTTTAACGCTATCCTAATAGGTAACTTTACCGCAATTAACATTGTACACAGCTTAAAGAAAAATAAAACAAAGTGACTACAATTTGTACTTATCAAGAGACACAGTCTTCGTAAACTTTTGGTCACTTTCACCTAATTTACATTATTATCTATCTATACCTTACATTGTTATAAATGACTAAATTCTATAGTTTATACATTTTGTGGCAAATTTATCATCGACTTATAAACTAGCCCATTCCAAAATATCTATGTAATCTACAATAGGACAATGTTGTCTTTGGTTACAGATAAGCATAATTTATTTTATAATTTAATTTCTACAGCCCTACTCTAAATACACATACGCACTGACTAGGGAGGAGACGGCATTGTACGAGCTAAGCATGTTGAGCTCGGCCGAGATGAATGAAAAATGCCACGCGATCGGGGCTCCGTTCACCACACTTGTTACACATAAAGGGATCATTGTATCCATGGAATCCCATATGTATTGTATGCATGGTGAGATCGCCAAATGTTATGTCACAATATTGGCAGGTATACGCATTGTGGGCGGACGAGGAGGGAACCTCATTTGATGCTTCTGATTCTGCATCTGAGCCTTCAGCTTCCATTTTATTATCTTCATGTTGAAGTCTTAAAGCTGCCGGTTGCAATTTAAATGCGCGGCCTTTTCGACGATTTTTCAATGCCGTCGTTGGCGTTAATGGCGTTGGCCGCTCTGTTGGTGGAGGAGATCCAGCTTCACTAGTTTTTGTGTTAGTAAGATCTAGAGCATCGTTTCCTTGCGTCTGAGTGTTCGTTTGGGACGTGGGCGTCTGAGGTGAGCTGACAGGCGATTTCACTGGTGGAGGAGACGAGTTTGTTTCCGACGGCCGTTCAGAATATGACAAACGCTGTTGGAGGATTGATTGTGGCGAAATAGACTGCCTTTTTTCCATAGTTTCAGGCAGGTTAGGTGATGTTCTTTGTTCAAAGTTGTTGTTCGGTGGAAACAGAAAGGATGGAGGTAGTAGCGGTGGTAGGTATGGTAGATTAACGGGGAAATGACTACCAAATAGGGAATGCGTCGGCGGTGGAGGCTGTGACTGAGTGTTATTACAAGACTGTTGTTCGAACATTTTGCTTAATGGCTTTTGTTTTGGTCCGCGACGAGTGCCGTATACGTCGATAATTGGGAGAGGGTTGGGCGTCCCGTCTAAATTTAGGACCATCGCTGGATTGTGTTTATATTTCCGTAAATGCAGTTTCAGGGAGTGACAGTATTTGGTCGCGTAGTTGCAATCGGCACAACGATATTGGTATATATTTGAGTGAGATTTCAAATGTGAATTCAGCATGGATTTGTTCACACAGGAGTAAGAGCATTGTGAACATTGGAATGGTTTTGAACCCAAATGATTCCTCATATGATATTCCAAATGATGCTTGTATTCTGTGACAAAGGGGCACTTTCTGCAGGTTAGCATTTTCTCAGGCTTAATGTGCTCTTTACTATGCTCCCAGAAGCTGAGCTTCGTGACGGCTACAAATTCGCATTGTTTGCACTTAAAAGTTTTCACTTTACCATGAGAGTTAACAGCGGGTACGCGGAGGCCGGGTTCATCATCAAAATCGTCCTCAAATCCTGATCCCTCTCTACCTTCATCATCATTTTTGTTTTGGCCCATACCATCAAAACCAGAGTCTTGAAAACGATCAAACGTTTTTCTTTCATGTTCTCTGTCAGGTGAGGAAGGAGTTCTTGGTGATTTTGGTGGAGTAGCGTCTGCTCGCGATATTGGTGTCGATACGTGGACAGGGTGAGGTAAGGTTCTTGGAGAATACGCCGCTTCATAGCCTGGAGATGCTCCGCGTTCATCAGCAACGCGATTCTCGAAACCAGGTGGAGTAAGTAAACTATAAGGCAGTCCGTTCCGATAGGCATCCAAATGCATACCGAGGTTAGCCTTTGCTTTCAGTGTCATGTTGTCGTAGAAAGATGCAGGCTCTCCACCGCTTCCCACACTTCTTGGAGAGTGACCGTTGGAATCCTTGCTCGACGATGACGGCGATGCACTGTGAAAACCTTCTGAGTAAAAACCGCTAGTTTGTTCCTTCACGAAGCTCCCGTCTTCCATTGGTTCCGATTTCTACAACAAGAGGCACTGTTTTAGAGAATGAATATAATTTAAAATTTAGAGACCGAGTTATTTGTGTTGTAATGTTACTTATCTTACGAGTAATTAAATAATGCAGGTCACTTGACAACTAATGAGACATTAATTAAGCATCTAAAAACTGCCGCATTTATTTGATTTGAACGACATCGGCCTTTCTTTGAAGTGACTAATTACTTGTTATTAATTGACAAATAACCATAACATTATCGTTTTAACAATGTAGAACATTTGTTGATCGTTTTTGAAGAACCTACACTAATGATAATGTTTATTTTCAAAGAAGCTCGTGGTTTCTTTTAAAATAAATAAATTTTGATATTGCCCGATCCAGTTGAAGATACAGAGATTAATTTAAAGAGAGACTTGATCAGGCCTAGGAATATTTTTTTCGCGCAATTAAAATACATTAAGTACACTTACAATGATTGGAGGCTGTTGTAGAATGTTGCCCCAAGATGACGTATGCGCATGCGGCGCTGGCGGCATGCCGGCGGTGGAGGCGCAGCTTAACATACCTGTTAAAGGAATAGAAATATAATTAACGAACTTTAAAATCCCTATCTATCATAGATTTAGTAACATATACTTGTTGCAGAGAAGCAAATATTACGATAATACTCGTGTTAAGACAAGATTATTACGATACTGGCTGTGTTTAGTTATTGGGATATAATGTTCCTACAATGGATTTATTCGACCTTAATTGCAATAGTTGGATTTGAATCAAGTTGATTGACAACAAAATTACTCACTGCCTATTCAAATACCTACCTAGAGTACCTACTTATTAACAGTTTCTAACGAAACTTTATAAATGAGTATATAGTTTTTTATATTAAGTACTTCTAGTGTCAATAAATAAAATTATAAATAATTTCCAAAACGTTATTTGTGACTAAAGTTAAAAGTTGATTTTAAGTTATTAATTAAAAGTAGGTGGAATTGTGCAATGTTATATTATGTAATTGTGTTTTGCTTGAATTGCAAAAGGTAGTAAAAAATAGGAAATTGCTTGATCACGTTTTTTTACTGCTTACTAGCATTTTTAATTTTCAATATAACCGATTATATTTATTATTCTTCTTTTATCCAAAAATATTAAAAACTGATTTATCTAAGCGTGATATATATAAACACAGCTCCTCACCTTCCACTTATAATTCAGCAATGATAAACCACACAGATTGTTTTCATACGCAAACAGTAACTTCACTTTAAAACACTACGATAGAAAATCTACTATTTTCTACAACTCAACACGGGAATGTCTGGAGTACGTGTGATCTAAGCCACTTCTCACAATGGACTGAAAAAAATCCGTCAATTTTTATGCCCCAAACATCGATAAGTATTCTACATAGACGGCGTCTAGTTTTCTAGTGCGAGAAGAACGCAGCGATACACCCGTCTCTCTCTCACCCCCACAGCCTATTTTTACAGAACCAATACGAAACGAGCTTCCATGGGAGGGGATCAACTTATTAAGTTATTGTTTATTCGATATTAATAATAAAAAAATAAGTCAGGGCGCGCCGTTATTGTTATAAATCTAGATGTTTTGTATTATTGCCTATAAAAGGGAACAGGCAAATGAGATTGTTTTCCTATTGAGTAAATACGATAATGCGATTTTTATGTTTGTTTATTAACTATTATGTCGCTTTCACTTTTACGATTGGGAATTATCGTAAACAATTGGCGTAGTTTTATGAGAAAGTATGCTGTTATAAAAACTATCAAACAAATTGTTATACAACTATCAAGAATTTCCTTATATTATGTCTGATATACATCATGTACACTCCCCTACGAGGAACTTTTTAACGTCAATAAAAAACACGATCTATAAAAAGATTAAAAGGGCAGGGGCTGAAAGGGGCGTCGAGCTTTTTAAGCGTCGGATCAACCAATAGCATCGACGTATTTAAAAAAGGAATTCAACCTTATACATTGTATTGTAATATAAAACTACTTTTCGTATTCCAAATAGTCTACATTAAGTTGCATTTAAAAATAGCTTAAACCATTTCTATAGTAACACTTTATAATATATACCGTAATGTAATAATATAGAAGCATTCGATTAAGAACAAAACACGATTAGCGAAGAATCAAGGTACCTACTCTAAAACAGATACTAATTTGTATTTTGACCACATTAAATATAAATTTTATCGTCATCTATGCAATTTTATAGGCACATTTTTGTTTTAATGATAGTGTTTATGGTATTTTAGATCAAATCATTGTGTATCTCAAAGGTATTTTACATTTCTATAGAAAACGATATCGAATGATAAACCACCGTTTTGAATGATGTAAAGATACAATTTGTAGCCTGAAGTCCAATAGGTATAATTAATCAGTTAAGTAGTCCCTAAGTGTATCCACCACCAACAAAAATACCTACGTAGACAACCTACATATTAATTTGTATATCTATTGTATAATATTTTAACTGCGAAACTATTAATAAGTCAACTTGTCAAACAAAACACCGTGATTAAAAAAAACATTCAATTTGCGTAATTGTTATTTTGTTTTAAAATTCAAAAATCGTGTAATAATAGACGTGGCCTTCACAAATCAATCTTTGACTCGATTGTTTTTTGTTTTAGCTATTTTTCAACTGGAACTTATTCGAATTATGTTTTTGACGGAAAATTCATTTATAGTTTGTGTAAATTACCGTAAAGTCATAGTCTATACAGAAAAAAACGTATTCAATTTTGTTGTGTTTTAATGATTGTACAATTTTACACCCTAGGACGATAGGCGTCAGATTAATGTTAGGTTTTTTAACCGACCATATGCAAAACGTGTTGACGCATGTCGAAATATTAATATAGCTTATTATAATGTTAATAATAAATCGTTAAACATTTTAAATAATAGTTTGATTAAGTCTTCAGTCACATTTAATGTCGTCATGATTCTGACTTCTGGTGATGCAAGGTGAACTTAAGTTGAACTAATGATATTTTAGGATCGAACCGAAGCGAGTGTTTAACATACATAAATATTTAAAAGCGGCAAAGATTATACCTTCGTCCGTCCGAATATTTAAAAGGCCCGCAAAATTCTTCTGTTCTCTGACATTTTGAGTAAGTGAATAAGTAAAAGATCCTAAAATCAACAGAGATTTTAATATTTATCTAGATATTAGAGTGAGTATCGGGAAAAGTATTATCAAGTGCTTCATTTCAATGTCAAAATTAAAATAGATAAGGTCCCTGACGCATGCGTATATCCACGCATATTGTGCATGGAAATAGTTCAATCTCTTATCAATTTAGCTTTAATAAAATTTAGACTTACTCATTATTTATTTGTTCCAAGATCTTCTCTCCACGACAACACTGTTCGAAATGCAAGACTATTGTGTACTAGTTTTCTATTTGTATTAAATTGTTAAAAAAATGTATCTTATGTTAATTTTTGCACATTATTTTCTATCTATGTCTGGCATTCTTACATTTACATAAATAATACATCAAGTATTTTTTTTTTACTCGTTCTAACACATTACTACATTATTACAGGTAACAATGTCGTAAAAATTTTCGGTATTTTTCAGGAATTCTAAATTGTTGTTTGTTTTTATAGATAAATCAAAAGTTCTTGCTGTGATTAATTAATATTGTCAGATCATGAATTAAGTTAATTTTACTAAATTGTCAATGCCATACCATGTCATCATCAACGTTTGTCAACTTGTAAACTGGTCAACTTTAACAATCAATCAACGCACATTAGTGACGTACTTATACAATTAATAATAAAAAACTACCATTTTTTTACGAATAATGTCTAAGTCTCGGTAAGCTCCAGTCTACGCAATCTTTCAAAAATATTAAATAACGATTTATATGCACTGCTAATCGACGATCCGTTATAAATTAATAAAAAAACGATTTGTTTGAAATAGGTCATACGTTTTATTTGATTTGTGGTTGGAAAAAATCTGAATTATGTAACCGTAATATTGGATTCTTTTCAAATACTCAGAAAGAAAAACGCATTGGCGACAGTAAAAGACTGAACCTAACGACCGGGTCGAACATTACGCTTATTCTCTGGGCTAAAATGAATAAAAATAACAAATTGTTTATGTTTTTGATTCGTAAATAATTTATTGATTCGTAATATTGAAGTAACATTAAATAATAGATATGCAATTAAAATGTCCCTACGTCCAGCCCAGTCGATGTAAGTCGAAAGTTCTCATTTTCCGGTCACCGGTCTGTTGGGCGGGCGGGCGGTGCGGCATGGGCAGAAATATGCGAACACCCGGGAGAAGTGCCCTTATCGGCACGAGTAAAAAGTAATGCGTTCAGCCTTTATGGCAGTTGCGAGACACGCTCTTTATTACCAAGGGCTGAGCAACTAGGCTCGTGGTACATCGGACACCACCAGCGTAGATTAATGTCCAATTTCTGGAAGGAGTGACAACGTTATGATTAACGGATGTTACGCTTAAGTTAACCTAGAACTTATCGTTATTCGAATTAAATCGTTAAGTTGTATTTATTTTATAACAAAGTACTACATTATACGTACGTACGTACTGTCAATTTTGTGAATAAATAATAAGAATTCGCAACATGAAACCAGTATAATGTGGTCTTTATCATGACGTCAAACAAAAGAAAATGTAACAAGTTAAAATAATTTTATTTCAAAATAAAAATACTGGAGCTTGAGTTGGGAGTATATTAATTTGATGTATATTAATTATTTGTCTTGTCTTGTTATCTGTCATTGTCTTAAATAACTAAATTTTAAAACTACTGATATATTATAAATTTATATCTGTATTTAATGATATTAAATAAGCTACAGACTGCTATTATTCTACATAATTGTTAATGTTAATGTTAACATAACTGATTACAGTTGTAATTTATGTTGCTGTAAATCGTCCGATAATTTAGTTTTTCCAATAAATTTCCGTGCATATATTATCTAGTAGATACTTTGCCAACCAACAAACAAAGCTTGTATTAAATAAATAATACATCTATATTAATTAGAAACAGACATTCAATTTGTCTTAGGCCCTAGCCCGCTTCTATCTATATCTATCTCGTCTTCCTAACATCTTCCAAATTGGGTCACATCTCTTTGCGCGAAAACAGGGTAGATCAAAAATCCACCTACTTTAAGGTACTACTACTTTGTTATATGGTTTAGTGAGAACCATTCTGTCTTCTCCTACCTGTTATTTTTTAACCTGCCATACCATTTAACCTCCCTAGCACAACGCTTATTTATTAATCCATGTAAAAGGGACACTTTTCCTTTTTAACTTTTTCTGGAAAGATAAGCCGTAAGTGTTCGGCAGGTATTTAAAACTTTGCTCCAGTGTTAGTTATACTAAATTGCGAAAGGGATTAAAAGTCATTAACGATGTAAGGGTTAATCCAGATTATAATTTTATCTTCCTTTTAAATATTGTATTGATTCGTTTTTCTTTGTGTATTACACAATATTGTATTTTTAAGGACACATTCGACACAGAGTTTATAGCCTGAGAAACTGAATAGACTACACGCTCTTAGGAGATTCCAAAAGAAGTTTCTGCCCCAAGGACATAAGGTCAATTTAGTAAGGAGTGTCAGATACTTAAGTTTGCTGCCTACCCCGTACACAAGGAAAGCAGATTTTTCAAGAAAATTTCCATCCTTATTACAAAACTAATATGTCTCTTAACACCTTAGTGAATATGATAATTGTTATGTGGAGTTGCGCTGAGTATACCAACAGCCCTATTCCTATTCCCCTCGCATAAAAAATGATTGTACCTCCAAATCTAACTCGGGTGAGGGCCCTCCCTCTCCTAACGTCCACCCTTATATGAATGAGCCGTTCCAAGACGAGAATAAAATTACTTCTACCATCCCTAAAACCTATTTTCAGGCCTCAGTTAAAAAATCACATTATATATATATATAGTTTCCGACTGTTGAAGGATTTAGAAGGCATACAAAATTGCTTACCTTAAAAGTAAAATATTTCGGTGTTCTGTTTAAAAATTTCAATTTGGGTACAAGGAGGTTATTAGAAGTAAATTTCTGAATTATTTTACTTTTACCAACCAAATATAACCTATATTTTACTGAACAATATAACTAAATACTTTTTGCGTTGATACGCTGCAAATATATTACGTTACTACTTTTATTATAGTAACACCTAAATATATAATGCTAAATTTATAACACTCACCTGTTTAAATAAAAAACGTATTTATGCTGGGACTACGCGTAAAAAATATTTTGTCATAAAGAAACCTTTAGAAAAAATTAATTTACGAATACAATGACTGCTCATCACTTGACAAAATATTTATTTAGAGGTATTTATGTATGTTTAATCTTTATATTTGAATGTGTATACTGGAAAATTTTAGCTTTTCTGATTACATAAAAAATATTGCCAAGGCCTCTATCTTTAGCCGAACAATGGACATAATGTGTGACGTCATGTCGCGTGTTATATAAGGTAAACTGAACAAAAAACTTGTAGACGTTTTTTCTTTGATGATATTTTCGTCTTCATTTGTTTCGTAGGTTATTTATTAATGTACATTACTAATCATTATTTACATAACTAAGTTTGTATTGTGAGGAATATATTAACCCATATTGATCTCTGGTCTGAAATAAAGTGAATTATTATTAATTACAGTAGTAATCAGCTATGTCTACGTGGGTTACGCTGGATTACTATTGTATTATAAAAACTCATTATTAGAATAAGATAATTGTGTCTACAAGACATTTATTTTTATGTGTTCATTAATATTATACATAAATTATTAATTTACCATTAGTGCAAAGCAGCTCAGGTTAGTGGTTACCACATCGCTTTTGAACTCAGTAAGGTACTGAGTTTAGCAGTATTTTCTATTCGATGCTATATTATTGATGTTTTACATTTATATAGGTATGTAGTATTTTAAGTGTAAATTGTAATTAATCGAAATACATTTAAAAGTTGCACGATTGTATTACTCGATTACGACTAAGTCTGTTGAAGACATAAGCAACTAGGCAGTATAAGAACTGCACTCAAGATTTCAAAGATATCTTATTATTATAATTTGCTACAAATTCACAAACAAGAACCATGTCGTGGCCACGTGTCGTTTTCCAGCTACCGGAAACAAAAAACATGGCAAAAAGTGAGAGTCTAAAAGCGAATTCGGTTTAAATAAAATAATTTATGACCCTCATTGCAGGCTGATTGTTCTGCGCAATTCCCAGATTTGCAAGGTTTTGCGTGAAGTTTTCTGTTTGCTACCGTATTTTTTATTTATTTTTTGACGAAAAAAATAGTTTTTAAAACGCTAGACTAATTATGCCAATGATTATAATAATGTTAAACAGGTTTTTGTTACATAATTAAATCGAAAAACATTATGTAAATTTACGCAAATACGAAAAAAATTCTTATTTGAGTATTTGCGTATGTGTTTTATAGTTAGAGTTTTGTTACAATTCATTAAATAACCGTCACACGCACGCTTTCTATTTTCGGTTTGTTTTAAAAAAATATGGCTGCAAGTTGAGTATGCAAAAAGTATTGCCAAGTAGGCACGAGACGCAGCTGCCGATCGTTTCCTCTTCCGAGAAAAAAAGTAAAAACCGACCAAAAAGTATCTAATATCAAGCTGTCAACAAAGAACTCTGCTCTTTTGAGTATCAGTAAGATTTTAGTTTTAATAATTCGTAAAAAACATATAATATCATAATAATTTTATAGAAACATTAAAATCTAACAAATATTGAATATATCGTAGACTGATGAAACGCTTTTTTAATTTAATCATTGAAATATAATAAAAATCCTTAGCAATTTTTAACCACACGCAAAAGTAAAACTACCGAGCTACTTACTCATAAAATCTCTTTGTGCATTCTTAGTTTTTTTATTGCCCTCAACAAATACGGTAGCGGATTGACATTTTGCACATTCTGGGAAGGTTCACAAACAAAGCGTTTGAAAGGGAATTAATTTTTTAGTAACTTTTATTTCAATGAGACGAAATGGAAAGTCTTTAAAAGTATTAAGACAAGGCTTGTACAAATCGCAAGTAATTCCTTCACCATTTTGTAAGTTATTATTTTAAGAAAAAACATTTTATGAACGGATTTAAGTTCTGTATTTTTGCAAAATTAAAATATATCTTACATTATTTTAAATTTTTCCGAAATTTCGCGTACTTTACAGCGTGCATGGCCACGGTAGAGTTATTATTTATGATACAGAATTGTATTCTACAAAAAAGTGATTTATCATCGCCATTTTTTTAATCCCATTCAGGTGAATCAGGTCCATAAAAAGTGTATCGTGCACCGCGCGAGTTTTTTTCCTTATAAAACGTGACGCCGCGTTTAGGGTCTTTTTTACGCCGCATTTATGGGGTGGCTTTTTGTTGAGATACTGATCTCTCTCACGTTTTTTAATCGGTTTTTACTAATATGCCGTGTTAATTCCACTTGATTGAGGTATGTTTACACTTGTTCCTTTTTTAGGGGGTTGTTTTTTTTCTATTTTATCGCTGATACGCTTAGGGATTTCGTTGAGGTATTATTTACGAATTTTTCAACATTTTATTACGTATATGGGATTTACGTTTATGAAGCCGTATTTACGCTCAGTGTAGTTCATTTTGAGTGAAGGTAAGACATTTATTTAATGTCTTAAAAAATCGATAGTATCGGATGCTACTAGCACTGAATTTCAGTTTGACAACTGTGAAAGTAATTGAATAAATTCGTATGTGATCACTTAGTCTAAAAATAAATTAAAACGTAAAAGTAAAAGCATCCAAATACTGTACCGGTATGAAAGCTGCATCTAGTCATTATTTTTTCGAATGCAATTTATAATTTATGTTATCTCAATAAGCATTGTAATTGTTGCCATTATTATGGGTCAGCCGCCCTAAGACGCTTCAGGCTTTGTTCATCGTATTTCGGGGTCAAAATGGTCGAGGGTCAACGATTTATTACATTTTTGAAAAATTACAGCCGTGATATTGTTGCTTTGTAGTTTCTATATACACGGAATTATTTAATTAGAACATGCTTTTTGTATTTAAACAGAAATGAGATTTCCAAAGTTTTGTCCTATTTTATATATACCCACTACATTACAAGAGTGTTTGCTATAGGTAATATACAGGCTAAAAATCTAGTTACGACTACATATATTAGATACAGTTTATATTATAATAGTTATGTTTTCATGTTTTTATTTTTCCGTATCGTTAATTTCGCTATGTACCTTAATTGCTACCCTAAATAAACGTTATTGCAGCAATTGTAGATATTGCAAAAAATGCTCCAATAATACCCCAATCGTATATAGGTATAAATTTTAAATCCTCAGTGCTCAGAGACGATCACGGCTGTGAATTGAAGCGATCGCAAATTGGTGTTAAGCCTGGGGTCACGCACAATGACCATAGTCACACACATTGACACTACAACAATGGCCGGGGGTCACTTTTATTTGTTGCAGAAACTTAATTTATAATCTTTTCACACACGCCATTAAGAAGATTACTAAAATCTACCCTTTTCCGAACAATTGTACATTGTTACGTTTTCGGCGTAAAATCGAATGAAATGTAACCGTATATTTCTACATTGTGCATTGACCGTTAGTTTCAATTTTGACATATTTTCAAATGTCGAACTCCTGTGTTCGATATTTGATTTATGCTTGATCGTTTAAGAACGCGGGAAGATGTTTAGGTTATGGGTCAATGCTTTAAAATATGGCCGGGATTAAATTGGTCAACGGTCAAATCGCACACTTCGGGCAAAGGTTAACTGCTATGGGAAGCTGAGAAAGTTAGTCTGCGTTTCAAAAAAAACATTTTAAGACAGATGGATTTTTTAAATTATTGCCAATGGTCTGATTCAGTTAGATTGCTATATACAAGTATAAGCTTAATTAAAAAAAGTCCATACATGAATTTTATGGACTTTAACGTTTGATTCCATAGAAGTTGCTTTTTTATGGTTTTATTATCCTATACAATAATACATTCAGTGTCTACGAGCGGTGGCTCTTCAAGTGACCTGCTCGGTTGCCTCCTGTCACATAAAAGTTTACTTTTTACGCTGAAAAATTGCGTTGCTTCAAATAATATACATTTTGTATTTTTCAGCGGCCAGCATATAAAATGGCTTTGCACAGAAGTAAACACATTTATTTAACACCGACAACGAAAAAGGTTATATATGTGATCGTTGAGACATATAATTTCATATTTCGATCGGCAATAAAACGCACTCACTGCACAAAGTGACCATTGCTTGACCCCTCGCTCAAAATAATGGCTGGGGGCAGATAAATTAAAAATGACTCAAAAATTGACATCGGGATTTATGGGACGTTACATTATAGGTTTAATATTGATGAGAATACGGCTTTTAAGGGTTTATAAATAAGTACACTGGAATGAACTTATTTTAAATATAATGATGTTTTTCGAAAATATAAAATCTAGTGTTTCTATTAATACATAAGGCTATAAATTAATCATATAAATCTACTTCAATAGAGTATAGGAAGGACCTTTAATTGACCAATCATTATTTCTATCATATGATATATTTAATATATATTTAATCTTATTTCTTTTCTTTCGCTGTGTGCATCGAAATGTATCATTTCCCTAGGAATCGAACTAGCAGAGCATACATTTCGTAAGTGTTAGTATCAGAGTGTGTCAAAAAATAATTTGGTATACGTAACTAGAAAAACGATCCGCAAATACTAATAATTTATCCGCATCGAAAGATAAATTGCGTTTTTTATTTGTCGGCTATTTTTTAAAGCGCTCGCATTCTAAGAGCGTTCAAATTCAGGCAAGCGCTTTTTTTATTCCTTTGTGCTTTTTAAAGGCGATTAGGAATGTTCATTCTTTAGTGCAGACGGTAGTAAATGCCATAATTGATCGATGGACAGGTCTACACCTGCGTGCAATGACAAAAGTAACGCGTATGAAGTTTAATTCTGCTAAAACGTTCCAGGAATGGCTTTGATTTTGTTTTTTATATTTGAAAATTTGAAACTACCTGGTCAGCGGGATTTTTGACTAGTAGGCTAATCATATCGATAATATTCTACCATTTTGCTGAACTATCGGATAAAATGGGCTAAATATCTCTTGATTTTCAATTTTAGAGATAATTTACTCTCTTCTTATTTCAAATTTCTGTATGCTAGAAGTATAAGTATTAAAGAGAATATCATTCATTTTTAATTTCAAAACTCGATTTTTTTTTTATTGTTTGATGTTTTATTAAGTATGTTTTTTAGTTTGTAGATGTTAGAATTGTATTAAACTGAGGGTAGATTGTGGTTGTGTCATTAATTTCAATGCCCTTTTTGTAAATCCCAAAACTACAGCTATTTGAGTAAGTAAAAATTTTTATATAAGAAAATTGAAAACTGATTTTCGATTGATTCCGAGCCGTGATTCGCTGAGCGTCATGAATAAAACATGGCGGTTCATTGGGGATCAACCCTTTCCCTTCAATTCGCAATTTAATAAATTCTCTCCCACACTTTTTTGTTATACGATACGAGGGTGAGCCGATATGTATTGATTTTCAGGGATATTATATAAAATTCGACGAAAAATACGTGCGCCATTGTCGTCACTACAAACAATATTTGTTGATCGGTTACCGGGTTATCAGTTCGTTTTGTTAGTTTCGTTATGTATCAAAACTACTAAAGATTGAGTTTTTAATACTTATAAGTTCTTATATAGTTTTTGTTATATATTACCTAAGCAAGGCTACGCATAACTCGATTGTTTATACACTTCTATGTTGTTCTTTTATAATATAGCTGCTTCACGTAACCTTTTTTCATGTTTGAAATATTGACAGGCGTTTAATTAATATTATATCTATTTCGATTTATTTATATATATAAAATACGATGTAAGAGAAATTAGTATTTGTTTTCAACTAATTAATAATTAAGTATAGAGTGGCAAATTTAAGAAGGTATTAACGATTAGTATATATGAGTATAGTTTGTTTCTTATTGAAGAAGGATTGGGTATGTATGGTTAAGGTCAGGATAATATAAAAAAAGTGTATGGGTTGTAATTAAAAATACTGGAAATCCGAGAGCTTTGATTCGTTTAGTATTTAAGTTGGAACCTAAAATGAATGCATTTACTTTGCTGGACTTCCGCAAGGCTGTGTACCTACTCACCCCGACACTATTCCTCATTCATATCAATGACACGTTCCAGTTAAGTAGGGACCATTGTAGATCGGGGGCGCTTTTTAAGAAGATCGCGCAAATCTTTCTCGTGATGATATGGAACTTGTCGGAACAAACTCGTGTCTGAAATCGAGAACCTAATTGGTTCTCAATTTGGGCCATATTAATTTAGTTCAGTTTAGCCCAAAGAACCATAAGTTTGATCGCTTATGCAAAAAAAAATCCTTTATTGAATCTATAATATAAGAAGACACTCCCCTTAAGCCTTAATATAGAGCGTTCGTTTGCAACTTTATAATGCACAAATCCGATCTTTTGATCAAATCAAATCAAAATATCTTTATTCATTTAGGTAAACATGTACACTTATGAACGTCAAGATAAACAAATTAATAATAATTAAGCAAATAGGGAATTCCGAATTTACATTTACGACCTCGATCGATTTCCGATCTTTCCGATCGGCTTTATACTTAGCTCTGTGGAGAGATGTTGGTTCTTTCTGCATTTTGTACTGCATATAGTATGGGAAGTGCTCTGATAAATTATTCGAATTAATGAACGTCAAATTCCATCCGTTTTACCTCAATGTCTTTCGTTTCAACATCAAGCGCTTCTCAATGCACTTCCTGCCACACACTACCGTTTTAAGTTAGCTGAGAGGAGTATTTCCGAAACGTCACATCTAGGACTTAGGGATCACACACGTTTGCCTCATGGTGTCGCGAGTGTCCACGGGCGGCGATAAGCACTTTTTTTAAATGATCCGCCTACTCCTTTCAGATAATATTTTTCTGTTTTCAGGCACCAGATGGCATTCTATCTAGATACCATAATTAAGTTATATTTTCTTAGCGAAGACTAACTAACTTATATATTATAAACTAGCTAAGTACAATAAATCCGAAGCACCATTACATTTTTTCATAGCATTCAAAATAAATCATAGCTTAGTATCATTAATAACGAATAACAAATATATTACGAAAACTTCAATATTACGAAAAGAAACCCTCCGAGTCATAATTTTAGATTCCCTGCGAGGTTATTTTTTCTCTCGAAGAAATGAGAGAGAGGCGTTAGAGGGAGAGGTCGATAAAATCCATACTTATAATATTTGCAGCCTCCACTCACTCACACATTGAGAGCGCGATTTAGCACTCATCTGAGACTTCGGACACTATACGGGAGGTTTCTTTTATTACAAACAAGTATTGTTATTTCATCGATAATTGTTTAAAATACAGCCTAAAATAGAGCCTAATCGAAGCCGTATATCTCAAATGTCAGTATCATAAGCTTTCAATTTCTGTATTACTTTACTAATTTTGGTATTGGCATGTATATAAGTATAAATATAAGATATATATTGTATTTATTTTGTATGTTTTTTGACTATTCGTTTGTGTATCAAGTAGTTACGTAGTTACGGGGAGCTTGTCTATAGGCAAGTCTTCGATTTTGGAATTGGAACTGAGCAATATGTCAGACACAGTTCTGCGTATGTTTTATATTTTTTTTGAATTATTGATAAATTGATGACTTTAGTAGACAGTATCAGAAACAATTATAGTTTCGCTATGAATAGAAACAAACACAAGTAAACATTCGGATTAACAAATTTAATCATCTTCATTAACATCAATTTTCAATCTGAAAAGTTTTGTTTGTTAAAAATATGTTTAAGCACAAAAAGCTGTATAAATGTAATGTGAAAACATACACCCCTTATATTCTCACACATAGACTTTCCCTAGTCTGAACGGTCGTGTGGAAAAAATGTATGATGCCATAAAAAATCTGCGTCCATTCGCCAGCCGAATTTTTACCAATTTTTTCCCCTCGAGGGTCGCGCGTTGCTAGGCAACCCCACCCTCTCCCAACCTCTAAAGGCTGGACGATATTTTACGACCAATGAAATTGAGGTTTTACTGTTTTAAAAGACTATTTTATGAAAGGATTATTCTGTATTATTTATAAAACTGTGCCTTGCAAGCATTAAGAAGCCAATAACTATTTTCAGATGGGATTGTTTAGGGTTAAACTATTAAAATATTTTGCACATATCAATTTGGTAAACAAATTAACTTCGAACGATACATGAGACAAGTCCCTCAATTATGTCTAATAATTATCAACTCTATCAAAACTTATTCGGTAAGATAATTAAGTAGATATCTTGATCTCTGATGAAACTACCTTTCTCAGATCCAATGCTCAGCAGAATCTTATTTGGCCATCAAGCTAATAAGTAATCTGGATGAAGTAATTATTATTATTTGAACAATATGCTATTTAGATAATTAATTTATAAACTGTATATTGTATTACATACAATATATGCACATACCTAAGCCTGTTGGTAAGGTTCTTGTTTTTAAACAAATTGCCTTATAGCTAGGGGTAGCAGCATTTTTAAAAGTATACATATTTAATTTACTAACTTTCTTTATACTTACAAATAACGCGCTAAGGTTCGTTTCCCGGGGAATAAACTTTCAGCTTATTAGATGAAAAAAAAACGTAAAGTCAAAAGTATATCGGTCTCATAACTAAAGTAGATAAAGCCCCACATATGTGTTTATTATATTCGCCCCGCCTCTTATAAAAATCTGTAATCCGATAAAAAGTCCCCTACTTTTTACCAGAAATAAAATACCGCTCATTGGCCGCGTTCTCGCGATAAAAAAGATAAAGAATGAGGCGTCGTGCGCGTGCGCCACTCACAACGCACGCGCTTACGTATAAAGTTATTAAAAACCGACCACTTCAAGATAGCCTCCCCTCGTATTCTTTTCCGCGTAAATCGTGAATGTTTCAAAAGCTCTTGTTGAGGTGGTCGCGCATAAAAATATCGTGACCAAAAAAATCGTAAGGGGTGTTTAAAAATAGTTCCCCTCGTACTGCTTGATATATCGACGGTGTTACCGAGGATTTTGATGATACACACCGTGTGTTGGTTCAGTGTAGCGGCAAGATTTGTCAATATTGCATTCTGTGGGGGCTATTTTGGTGGCGCGTGGCTGATCCGGTTTCTTAAATATTACCTGAGATATCTGATTACTGTTTCCGCTACATACATTCACGATTGAGGTTCCAAAACCTTATGTTCTCTATCCATCCTATACGCGATGATCTCCGGCTAATTGTCTTCAATAAAAATAGTAAAAACTTCTCCATATGGATTAACTAAAGCAAAGATATTGAATTCACCCACAATAATTTAATCGTTATACAAATAATAATTAAAACATACTGAAATAGTATCAGAACAATAGGTATATGATTCGATTATGTAGTTATATTTACATTATAACGATTGTTATGTGGCGATAATATGCGTGTAAGACAAAAGCGGGGATCAATTTAATTACCATTAGTCACATGCCGTAAGCCCGGTTAAAACCGTCAATTTATTATTATGCCCGTATCCAATTTAAAACAACGCCCGCGTGGCGCATGGGGAACAATGTTTTCAAACGGGGAGAGTAAGGGGAATCTATGTGGAGTAGAAAAAACAATTTAAAAATAAAATGAAATAATTATAAAAGGGGAGGCGCGGCGCGTGTCGTGGCCTCTTATTTATTTCGGAGTTCAGCTGTTCGGTTTAAATTTCGAACGCCTTACGCCCTGTACATATGGCGCGATGAAAAAGTCCATAGATAAAAAATCTTTTGCACCTGTTACATACATACCATGACGATTTCGATTGTTTCAAAATAAAATCGTTTTTACGCTTAAGTGATGTAGTTTAGTTATTGAAACAAATTATTAATTGTGTATTTTTAATAATAAGTTTTACATTCATGTAGAAAACTGTTTTAAATATTTGGTACATTGCCGCTAAATTATATAATAATCATTTCCTCTAAATGGTCATTAATTGTTATGGTAATGCTATTTTAAAGAGCGGGAAAAATTGAGAAACTTCTATTACAGTTTATGACGATGAGAGAACAGCAAATTGTCTACATAATGAATTTTAATGGCAGATGCGGGTGTTTTTATAATTTAATTATCTGTGTGGTTAAACTTGGCAGTTTTCACTAAAGATTTGTTTTAGATAACAATTTGCCAAATACGGGGGAAGATTATAGATAAGGATTCAATGCAATTTAGTAAAAATCTCCTATATGCAAAAGCCCAATATTTTATTTACAGGCAATCGTATCCATAAAAACTGTAATTATATTATTTATTGATTATATATCATAAATTAACTCTTTAAAATAAATTAAGTACCTTAGTTACTGCTGCTGTGTTAATATATACAAAACACGGTGTAGTGGCCAGACTTTTCTTAAATATTTTTTTTAATTACAGGTATCGTAATCAATCCTGGGAACTTCCTAGGTGGCGAACAGATAACATCTACTCACCACGGATGACATTCTTGCCAAATTACTCTTTGCTTTGGCAGATGAAGATCGATTGTCTTTGATTTTTAAGAAAAAAGTTTCGTTTGTAAATTTTGACTTTTATATTCGGTTTCATTGCAAATGAGTTATTCAAATCGTAACTTCAATTTACATAATGCTCAATGAAAATATAAACTTAACTGATTTTTGGCAAACGCAATGCTGATATGAGTACTTATTTAGCGCTTATTTATAAACATATATACATACGTTACATATTTGCACGGTATATGAATCTAAGCTCACGTTTGACCCAAAAACACGAGCCTATAGAATGACAAAAAGCTTCAGCTGTAGGCCATTAAGCAAAAATGTCCCCCATTTCGTCCATCTTTTTACAATAGCCCTTAAAATGACCAGAAAAAAATCACTCTTTCACATACAATGGGCTCATGATGCGAGGGTGGACGATCAATAATCGTTCTTAAAAAAACAACTGCGTAAAATAATTATAAATTTTCTGGATGGAGATTTATGTTCGGGAGACATTGTGGTGTTATCTTGGTGTCCGGTTGCAGATGCTGGCGATAAAAAGGCCTTTTGTCTGGCGATTTGTGTCAATCGGGCAGACTAGTCTTGAGTGGACGTAGGCTAACGATTTTATCGATTTGTACAGTGTATCACTACATGATATAAAACAAAGTCGCTTTCTCTGTCCCTTTGTATGCTTACATCTTTGAAACTACGCAACGGATTTTGATGCGGTTTTTTGTAATAGATAGAGTACTTTAAGAGAAAGGGATAATAACATATATGTATAATAACATAGTGGAGAAGTACTGTTATTTTTGAGGCTTCTAATGTAATGTGATGTTTTTATATACAACGATCACAGTTTTTCTGTAGTGTATTTAGTATCAGCATTGCACCCGTGCGAAGCCGGGGCGGGGCGGGAGTTTAAAATAAAATGTTAACGCAATACGACTTTAGAAAAATAAAGAATATTGAAAATAACTTCAACACTTTTTGTTGCGTTTTAAATATAAGCGATAATTTGATTTTGATTCAACCAGATACAAGGGTCTCCATGTGACAACTTACTTTTTTTAATACCAGCCTGCAGCTCTACCGTGAACTTGAACTGATAAAAAATAAATTTCTATGGAAAATAACAAAACTGTTATTTAAATATTTAGTATAAATCGCATATTTTATTTAACATTTACATGTTGGGTGTTTCAAAGTATAATACAATGAGTAAGTAAAAGCGTTGAGAAATATCATTATTAGGTCTAAGACGTATGTCATTGACCAAAGATAGTAGTTTGGAAATGTGACTTCGTCTGCCCTAAGGTCAGCGACCGAGGCGACGTGGGACCCACGCCCTACTATGGGCAAATTGATAGTTAGGTAGGGTAAGTGATTTTTTTAATGTTAAAATTTTAGAAATGGTGCAAAAAGGTTGAGAAACTCTAGTCTGGATTCGTAGAGTAGCTATTCAACACAAAACTACATATGTTTGTACAAAATGATTGTTTTATTACATAACACTGTTTTTTTTATAATTAAGATTTATACGAGTTGAAGCAAACCGTTAAAGTTTTCGAAGTTCGTTACTAAAATTGTAGTAGGAACTAAACTATTTTAGTCACATGCAATGAAGATGAACGACCCGGCTAATGAATGACGTCGAGTTATCATAGAATAATTTAAATCCGGTAGATATGCTTAAGGTACCTTTTTGCAATATTAACAGTTGTATGAAAATGGCTGGGTAAATGTTATTCTAAAAAATATAAATTCAAGAAGCAAATTGAAGTTAATAAAAAGAGATAAGGTAAAAAAAAGATAAAAAGAGATTTTTTCTGTGTTTTTCTAATTGAGCTGAATAATAGTGACATTTGGTAGATAGTGTAAAAAACACTAATAGGTACGGATAGATGAAGTATTCGTTCTGTTAATATCGCTGAATATCCTGTTTTAATCTATGATTCAATACACTTGCTCTGCGCGCGAAATTTTTTATCTATATTTTTTCACAGATAAAAAACATCGTAACACGAGCTGAACGGTATGCGGATGTCGGCAACGGTCCTTCGCTACTCCACCATTTACTGCATAAATTGTTTTTGACATTTATGGAGGCACACAAACTTTTTAGATGCTTAGATGAATTATGAAATTGCTAAGTAGAATAAAGATAAAATGTCAATATTAATAAAATTTACCAACGCGTGTTAATTAATTAAATAAATAGATGTTGCTTTTAGAAAATGTCTACTATGCAGTTAAGTTAAAAACGGGTCGGTTAAGTTAAAAACAATTACCTATTATTTAAATATTTTGATGAGTGAATGTCATAGAAATACATTATGAGTGGCCGTAGCTCAATGGTTAGTGCTCATTGTATGTTATTTAGAGGTCCTGAGCCTTCCCCAAAAAAAAGTTCCTGTCGACATAGACACTGGACAAATTGATCTCTTCAAACATCAGCCGCTAAAAATGACGTGATTTTATTATGTATTAACGGTTTCCTAGATCTTGTTTGCGATTTCTTTTATTTCCAAGACACACAATCAGAGCCCTAAAATACGCGCAGCACAATTCAACAAACCAGTAAATTATTGAAAAAAAAAAAATGCTTCAGCACACATTATTATTTAACAAATCTTCTCTTAGACTAGTTCAGTATGAAGCAATTGAAATACATGATTAACCACCAAACTTTCTGCGGAATTTGAAAAGACTACGCATATTTGGCTAGGTTTTTTCGGGCCAGTTGCAACTCTGCTCTAGCAGGAAATGATGCTCAAGAATGAGGATATATTCTCGTTAATTTGCTTCATAAATCATCGAAAATGTTGTTTTTGGCATGTCGAGAGTGAAGGAGGCGTTGATTGGACCTTTTTGTCGCTACATTTTAAACGTTACGGCATCTCTTATTTCAAAGACCTTTCGTTGGATTTTTATGACGTTTTTTTACGAAATACAGTACGAAACAAATTAATGAGAAAATATTTTTGAATTTAATATAACTCTAGTTTAGCGTGAACTAAACTCACGTGCACGTGCACAAATGAAAATATATGTATAAAACAATACTCGTATAAACAAACGTGTACAGACTACATATTTCTAATAAACACATAACAATATAGTATGGATATTTACTATTCACCGTTTGGAGACACTATTTAATCGTAGTAATAATTTATATAAAATTTAAATATCCGATAAAATATTATAAAATAAAATTATATAATTTAACAAAAAGTATGTTGTAACGTAAACAGTTGTCAAGACCTTTCAGTGAAGTAACAAATTTGGCGCCTTTTTACCCATTTTATATTCTGTGACAAACCTAAAACTTTATTTCAACCTCCATTTAATTCCGTTTACTTTAGAAAATTTTATAGTAAATATTTCTTAAATAAAGCCTTATAATTGATTTAGCAAAATTGTACCAGTCGCTTTGTAAATAAATCTACCATTTAGACGAACTTGTCTAGCAAATAACGTAACATAATACTAAGAAAATTGTATTTGTTGGAATGATATGGTATTATGATGGTTTTGGGAATTGGCCAAGTGTTTCCATTGACTTATTTGACCCGAGGGATTGGCCCGGAACTTGTAGTTCCCATATTAAAAATATAAAATTTATGATGTTTCGTTAAACGGAAATCGATATAAACGGCTGTATGTATACAAAAGTTGTGGTTTTTTTTACAGATTATAACGAAATCGACTGAGCCCCAAACTGCTTAATATTAAATCTATTTCTCTTCGCAGAGATAATCGGCAATTGTCATTGTTTGTTCTCTACCATCAACAAGTGTTTAAACTAGAATCGAACTGAGTTATACCTAATTATGTTAATATCATTGTTTAATAAGTTTTTGTTAGAAAAATTATTCACGAAAACATACGTATCTAAGTATTGGTTAAGGTATTTTGATGAATGTGAATCGGATACACCTAATTGGCTGAGTTGGTCTTCAGGAAATACCATGAGTTCAGGGTTCGCGTCCCGTGGGAGCACGGTCGTTAGTTCACCACCTGGTCCAGCACGTGGGTGCTATTGTAATTTCATAAATTTAAGCGCTTCTCGAAACGACGATGCTCTAACTACTTTTACTATATACCGAACTTACATATACGCACTGATTTGTACAATTATCACATCGCGAATAACAATCAGTTTTCGTAGCTACGAATTAATTTAATACCATTTTTTATGCCTTTAAAGTAAGTTTTATAGTATACTATACAATGTGCGCTTATAAACAACCGCTTCAACCCCCTACGAGTCTTTTGGACCACCACACTTTCTAGACCAACAGACATCTGAAAAATCATTAGTCTTTATAGTCTAGTATGTGAAAGCTTCCTGATAGACCTCATAAATGAGTGTTTATGCGGTATACTTATAAATCTAAACTTCGTGAAGACGCATGTTTAAAATAGACACTTTAATTAAATGACTAATTCCTTGAATGGCAGTAGCATGGCACTTGAAAGTTTTTGCAACAGGATTTCACACTATTGAGAGCTACATCGACATCTAGTTCACACTTTCAGCGAACATGGCACTTCAGTTGTGTGCTACTCCTACAGCCTCGTGTTATACCTACTACTGGCAGCTCCTTGAAAAAAAAAATTATCTAGGATAATTTCGAAATGAGAAGAAAATAAAACATAATATTGCCTTTTATTAACATAACTATTACTCATTTAAAGTAAAACACTTTGTTAAGGTTAAGTTTTATATTTTACAAAATTTAAGTATATTACAGTATTTTTTGTTTCAACCGTGATCACGCACGCTGTAAAGCACGCGAGAAACTGTTTTTCTTAAATAGAAAATAAAACAGACAAATATACGAAAAAACTGACTGAAAACCTCTGTAATATTGTAGTGTTTCTTCCAAATCCGTGTGGTGTGGTTTTTAATTAAGCTTAAGATCTAAATAATAAAAATTATTCCAATGAGCCCCTTTAAATAATCTCATACGGGTGAATTGTTAAACATAGTTACTATATGGATCAATTAACATGATGCCAGCTCAAAAAAGTATCTATATAAGGGTTTAAAATTGGAATAAAAGCTATTGCATGGACGCTAGTGGATGTGGGGACGAAACGAAAGGTGTTTTAGATGGGTTGAGAACCTTTCACCGCATACAATGTAAATAACATCTTCAATGAGTGTTTATTTGCGAACGCATCTGCTCTACATGTGCATGATGAATTACGTGAAATGACAGTTTCAAAGATTCATATTTCGAATGAAAAGGGTTTTAGGTGTCATAGAAATTTGCTTTTGGAATGCACAAGTTTTCCCATTTAAAAAAAGGGATCGGAGAAGTATCGGTTTATTTGTATCTTAGAATATTATTCAAAATTCGAACAGCCATAGATAATATATTTGTTTTGAAAAGAAATGTAACGTTTCTTATATATTGTGACGTGGGGACTTTTTCAAATTTACATATTAACCATAAAATTATGAATTTATTATACTTCTTATCAAAGTAATAGGGCTTAGCGAAACATTATGGAAATTATGTAATTTAAACTACTAAAATAGTTATGTAAATATTTACTATAATTAGGACCATTAAGTTTAACGGTATTTAAACCGTAAACAGTGCAGCTTTCTTTACCATAATAAATAAAAAAGGATTAACTCTATTATCTTTGCATGGCGCACCATAAACAAGAATTGTCAAAACTTCGGTAGTTTGAATTGCTCCAATATTTTAAAGGTTTTAATTCCAGGTAAGACCTTTTTTCGCTAAATATTTGATCTATAAAGTTCGGTGAAAGTTTTGTGCTTAACAAATACAATATCTTACTTTTTATTTGTTGCAAAAACTGGACCTTTCTTTGAATCGACAACTTCGACCACAAAAGGGTTTTTAAATAGACATTTTTTGCGAAATGTACAAAATGTGTTGCGCCCCGCGGCGTAGCTTGCATTTATTAGCATTTTGTCCACTGGTTGATTCAGTTAAGCCTATAATTTTTTGCAGTCTTACCAATTGTCAAGAGATATACCATGTAATACTAGCTAGAACCTCTATTTGAATATTTAGTTTATAAATAAATAAATATATTTATACCATTTTTATTATAAATAATTTTTACCAACAACATTAATTCTTATCATCTTTACCTTTGTAGAAAGTCCATCGGAATAGGGAAAAGAACACACAGAGCTTTTAAAAAAATCCACACAATCATTTAAACTAAAGCAATACACTAGTATAAGCGACTACACCTGCGTTAACATAGTGTATGGGGCACATATTAATACTCAAATTATATTTTATATATTATCTAATATAAATAGAAGCGATAAAAATATCTGCTTTCATTTAGGAATCAAATGATTACTACCAATGATCCATTTCGATTATATTATCAATTCTTATCGCTGTTATGGTTTACTATTTTGATTATAGGCACATAACACATATGTTATTTCTTTTTTTGTCGGTCTATTTCCTCATACATTACATGTGTGTTAGTAGATGCTTTGGCACAGCACGTAACAAAAGCTCGCCGGTGATAGATTTTTACCTACTTAGCTGATTGTTTGGATAATTCACATAATAATTTATAAACTTTAGCTCAGGTGTAGTTCTCATATGTAAGCTTAATAGTACTTTTACCAACTACCAAGTCGACCCTACATACTCAGAAACTTTGGCGTAGTAGGATATTTAAATAATTGTTGTTATTATTTTATTATCTTTTAAACGCAGGCATGACAATATACAATGTATTCTTAAATTCCTAGCTTGTGTTCTCTTGAAGTGACGATATGTTTTTAGAGAATAAAACCTAAAATAGTTCCATCAACCGGATATAATCATTTTACGTGTATAATAAAATAGTCAATTCTTGTCTAGGAATGTTCGTATCTTATCAATTATGTTTGTGCATTGTAAACTAACCTCGCCTCAGAGTTTATTTCCTTTGTATATAAAAACGTATAAATATTTGACTATAAAATTGCCACAATAAAATTCTTAATACGTATTGACATGATAATCGCTTTGGTTGACGTCTGATATTATTTTGATAGACATTCACCTTTACTCACCCCAGGCAAGGCACGCGATGTTTTGAAAAAAAAAATCATATTTGAATTGTTTATATGATAATATCGAAACACTACTGAAGTAACTAGCCTGTATTAGATTGTGTGTTTGGTCCTGTTAAGGTTTATTGATTTATTGTAACAAGACAATTGCAATCTAAAACTAGGTTGACATTATATTTTTGTCTATGTATGTATAATTAAAAATTATTCTACATAATATAACCTGTATCTCTTCTTTTATAATGATTGAATAAGACTAATTACTACCATTGTTAAAGGAGTCTGACAAAACTGATTTCTTTTTTTTGAATATTCCGATTCTAAGACATTCATTATAGTGTGATTCATACTATATAACAGTATAATTATCATATATAAAAAGTATTCTACATAAAACGGTTTTTCCTCCTTTAAAGTATTTCTTAAAGTCAAAAAAAAAAAAACTCGTTTCTTTTTTATGAATATTTTGAATCCAAGACATTCATTATAGACAAAGAAACGCATACATAAAACAACATACGAAATTTATTTAAAGCATATGCAGATATTTTATATTATATGAAAATTAAAAAATATGATAACTTATATTATCTGAAAAGTAATTATTTCTATAGAGGAAAAAAAGGTTACAAAATAAAACCAGTTGTACGTTCAACGTTTATTGTGAAACTTAAAACTAACGAGTATTACTTCAAAAATATAAATGCAATTTTGTTGTTATTGTCAAATATGCTTTATAGCCATATTGACAAGAACTGAAATGGTTTGCTGTGTTATATGTTTTAACTGCGCTGTTTACAAATAAAAAATACGCATCGAATCTTTGATAAGATTATATCAAGTACATGATACTAAAGATTTTCAAAAAATATACACTAATACCTAATTGTATATATGTACCTGACATATAAAAGAACATTAACGACGTTATTTGAGTTTTATTTAAATGCAAACAAAAATAATTAGTTATAAAGTTATATATAACTACAGCAAACCCTCATCCCTTAAACCAAGACCCTATTTAACTTAAATAATGGAGTATGTCGTTATATGCCTATGGCATTGCTTATAAAATAACTCTTTACAATTTATTTGAGCATCGCAGCAGCTAATTTTACATGTATATATTTATTAATAAATAAAAAAAATACGAATCAAGCAGACTTGGAATTTCTTTTAATACACAATCGTGTATTTTATTTATTTTTGATTTTTATAGTTATAACAAAATATATAAAAACTCATTCACAAATCAACATTCCAATTTTATGTAGCATTATATTTTCTGTGAATTTTTGCGTTAATAAATTCTCTCTACAGATATTACGTATTTATGAAAAAAATCAATTCACAGTAGCAAAAATTTATATAATTATTCAGGAAATTTATTATTTAGACATTAAATAATTATTTATAAGCATTATCATGAAATAATTTTTAATTATGTGGCATATAATCATTCAAAATAACAAGTATTAAGAGTTTCGACATGTGAAATATTTCAAATTTTAAAGCTGTCTTATATATTAACGCACAGTATCTTACACTTATATTGGCAAGATATTAATATTAATTAGATCAATAGTAGAGCGCTATTCGACGTCATTGGTTATAAACCAATGTTAAAAAGCGTGATATGATTACTGATGTGAAATTAAACTACTTCTGACTTATGATATATAGCTTAAACTACATTAATACCTAGACAGTCGATAAATTCCTGTTTTATTATTATCTAACCCTATTCCTACAAAATGAATCCGTCCATACACCGTAAAAACTCTTTCTCTTTTTACTGTGTACAAACAATATGAGTGAAAGAGACGGAACGACTGAAAATTATGTTTATCTGTTTATTATATTATGTTGTTTTTTTAAATATAGTTTTGTAATGTTAACGCCTAACCATTTAACGAAAGCAAATCTAACGTCATTCTCTATCATGGAAGCGCTAAGATTTTGACAGGCGTCAAATGTTTCAAAATTCATGAGTTTTATATAATTTTGAATATAATTTAGACCAACACTTTTATATGTTTAGTGGTGAGGTGTATTTTTTTAACTACATTTAACGATACGGAACCTGTGTTATAACAATTAGTGTATTAAATTAGGCATGATTATATGAAAATTATGTCAATAAATTTAGAACTATGTCGTCATGAGTTTACAAATATAGATCATAGTCTAGCCCGTTTCCCCCACTTAAGTAGTCATATAAGTAAACCGCCATTTCGTCAAGGGCATCGAACCGAGGATCGTTTATTGGCTCATCCTTGAGACCGCGAGCTGATCTGCCAATGGTTCTGGAGAGGACATTTTCAAACGAAATTTAAAAACTAAATAGAAATTATAATACATATAAATAAAATAATTAACATATGTTTTCCTTTGATATCATTAAAAAATGGTTTATTTTATTTAGGTATGGTTACTAGTTAAACTTCCAAATATAATTATAGGTAATCAAGGGATATATTTTTATGGGAATAATTTTTGCAATTTCTATCCTAATGTTAATTTTATCAAGTTTTAGTCTTGAAGAAGAAATTGTGATAGATATATACAGGCTGGCTATTAAATCTCTTTTACGATATGTAAAGACTATGCCAATAATTCATTTTGATACAACTAAAATCGAACTTTTTCACAAAGATTTTATATCAATTTGACACGTGTTAACAGAAAGAACAATCTCTACAAGAGAAATCACTGCAAAGCATTGTCAAAAACCTAGAATAGAAAGAATGGTTTGACGGCACTTGGGACTAGCTGAAACTTAGAGTGGTTCTGGGATCCAACAGACATTGACAAAATGACTCTGAAAACATGTCAATTTTCAGCCTTACCTAAAATCAGCGTCAGTTTCCAAATCGTCCTCACTCGTGAACCGCTCGCGAATATCTTTCATGATGCAGGCTTCTAGTTTCTTGTGCTGCAATATTAACTTATATATAGTATATTAAAGTACTTAAAACTTTGGACACTATTGCTTGTTTTCTGTCGGTCCGTCTGTATCTCATGACCCATGTTACAGTTGAAATATTTATAGATAACTCAAAATAAAATTAATATAATTGAAGGCTAGATATAAATTTTTCAAGATTCTTATCGTATAACGTATGGAAACTCAAAACCATCCACCCAATAGACCAATATCGAGTCATCGAGCGCTGTTCGAAGAGGCAACTTTCTGAGGATGCTCCGGTGTCGGGGGGTCTATTAGGGTTTTGTACTATGGTCTTCCGCAAGGTAACGCCTGATTCTATTAAGTATGGAATCTCCATGATCAGACTCTCTTTCTTGAGTTTTAAGACACATGGAAATCGATTTATAACTCTACTATAGATCGAAGAGTAACTGTGCAAAAAGTAACTTATGTTTCCTTGAATATATAGGTAAATGTTCTTAATGCATATAGCTATACTATATTATAAAGTTGTTTTTCAACCAGTTGGTTCGCGAAGCTTCTGTAAGGGGGCCCCCAGAAGCAAATGGTCACTTTAGTAAAAAAACAAAATTAAAGCCAAATATAATGGTAATACCGTAACATACGCCTACACACATATAAATGGTCGTCGGGAAATTTTTAGATCCCAGGGGCGGTACATGAAAAAGGTTGATCAACATTCCTGTGATTACAATAACCAATTGGCGCAAAGGTCACAATGTCGGAATGACGCACAAATGGTCTCGGGTTAGATCTCCAGTTTGTGTTCTTGTTACTAACTTGTTGTGTCTTGTAAAACATGTGTATCATTTGTATTATCAACATAGAATACCTTGAGCTTGACCGACCGCGTGTGAAATATGAATATATTATTTTAAAACAATTCAACGTACCTTATAACACCTAAAGAAGAACATAGGCTTGATCAGCTCTTGGGACAGCGGGGCCACATCACGTTTCATATCCGGAACGCATTGCTAAAATATAATGGTAATGTAAGCGTATGCGTACGTACGTATACGTATACCGTATACGTAAAAAAGTATATTATGATCGTCTCCTTTCGTTCGCGTTCATGGCTACTCTGACTTTGTTGTTAGGTTAGGTTAGTAAATAGTTTTGTAATAAAACTAAACAATATAAATATAGAGACAAAAAGAGTGTACGGAAACAAAAAGTGAATAAAAATAATGGTTAACAAATCAGAACCCTACTACAAATAAGAGAACTAAAAACATGTCTTGAAAGACATGTGTTTTTACAAAGCTGAACAAAGTAAAAATTATCTATCGACTGTGGTCATGTTTAAAATGTTTCTGAATACTATTCAATGAAGAAAAGCAATGTAACAATAAAGAAAGTCACGGTAGTCTACCGACCACGCACACTGTAAAGTACGCGAAACATCAGGAAATTTAAAATAATCTAATATATTTAAATTTTGTAAAAATACATAATTTAATTCGTTAATAAAGTGTTTTTCTTTAAATGAGTAATAGTTATGTTAAAAGACAATATTACTATTCATTAAGTAGCTCAATTTTTCGTATTTAAATGCACTGGCACAAAATCTTTAATGTAATTTATATTGCAATCAGTGTAAATCAGTCGTCTGTTAATTAATCTGACTGTTTATTTAGTATATTCCTTTCAACTTCGCGATCAATTAAAATAAATAAATCGCAGACGAAAGCTCTACCATAATATATTCTCTAGTTACAAGACTTACCGAGAACTTTTGACAGAACTGCAGCCCATCTTGAATGTCACCCTTGAGATCACTGGCCACTGGGAGGTTGGCAATCCTCTGCGTTATCTGTTCATAGTTCGGTTCCAGGTTCTGATCTATGTAACCCAACTCTTGCATGACGCAAGTAATGTTTCTCACTTTGCCAGAGTTAGGTCCGCGTGTTATAATGTCGAGGCGATCGCGGAGGTCCAGGTCTCGCTGAAATATATTAAAATGTGCTGTAGTTATAATACCTAGTATTAAATTATTATACCTAATTACTATAGGGATCTTAAGTGAATACCGCCTAATACTCTTATCGACCAATCTACTAGTAATAAGCGAAAACTACCTCATGAACTTAACAATCAACACCATATCAATCACGTTCCTTGTTTTATATTTTGTCTGTTTATGTTGAATTTTGTTTCGTAATATCTAATATATAAAATTGCCGTTGTAGTTTTTTTAAAGTAACATCGGTGGTGCCTCAAAACAGAACGCTGTTCGTACATGCTAGTTCCTGAGGATGCTCCGGTGTCGGGGCGAAACGTGCGTCGAGTGGTTGTGGGGTTTTTTACTATGGACTTCGCGGAGTTAACTTGCTTATAATTTGTCTATTAGGGTTTTGTACTTCCGCAAAGTAACGCCTCTTTAGTATTCTCATTCTTCGGCAATTTCGATAGGCCTATAGCCTCTGATACATATTATCGAACATATATACTTATTGCGGTCGATATGTAAATGTACCGTACCTCGCTCTTGTCACGGAGGCGAACTGAATGTCTTGTTACAATTATAAATAAGACAATTGAAATACGTATAAAAGATGGTTAATAATTAAATATTAATATAAACGGTACGTTTTTAAACCCGAATCCCTATTCTATGTAATACCATGAGTACTGCAGTCTATATATTCGGCAAATTTCATCGTGGTTTAAATCTATTTGACTTTTAATTGTTGATTATATTTAATTTTTTCTAAAACTGTGAAGAAATGTAATTATAATATGATGAGCAAAACTTATATTTTTAAAATTCCTATCTAAACTCCTCATTCTCTATGGCCTCTCGAGCATATTACATATATATTTTTTCAAACATATTTGACCATTATTTTGACAACCTTCTTCGAAATTGAACTTGCTATACTGGTCGAGTAGCGGCCGGCAAAAATTCCATGAAAATCCATATCTGCCGTGTTTAGCGGCCAAATAAATTACTATGTAGAGTTTTTGCGTAATTTAAAAATGGAACGTTCGTCTACTCCGCAACACATTGGTGATCAAAGAGGTAACATATCAAAGGTTTAATTTAAATTTCGAACTGGCTTGCACAAATATTATTTGAGAAAAGTACTATACAGGCCTTGGTGGAACTTAGGTATTGATCACACGGATCTCCTCTCTGTTGCCGTTGCGGTAATGTACTATATGTAGAGATAACACTTTATATAAGTTAGATGTTTCCCTTTTTTTTCGTTTATGAAAATATACGCGAGGGTACTTTTATTCTTTTTTTGAAATGATAAAATGAATTATTTGAGATAAAAATCAAAATTCGTTCCTGATATTATCGTGTCATAAAAACTTATTTTTTTATATACTATTTTAATATTATTTCAGCTTCTATTTTAATATTACTACCAGACCCGACAAACTTTGTTTGATTGTGATGTGATTTCATATAAAATTAAGAGTAATATCAGATTTTTTATTCAGTCATGTCAAAATAAAAAAAAAAATGTTCTTGCAAAAAGTTACAATTTTCAATTAATAAATAAAAAATTAGGGTTAATCGTAGAGGGGTAAATTTAGGAGTTTTTTTTGTTGCTGTAACCTAATAGAAAATTAAAACATTAGAAATTTTGTCAAAAAAAAAAAAGTATTGGTGGGCCACCCTTAACATTTAGGGGGATGAAAAATAGATGTTAGCCTATTTAAGACCAGAAAAGACTGAATACACATATAAAATTGCATAAAAATCGGTCGAGCCGTTTCGGAGGAGTTCAATTACGCATCCCGTTCGCACACGAGAATTTTATATAACATTTAGGCGTTAATTAAAAAATAATGCTCCATACTCACCGACATTCTATTGGAAGGGAAGAGCGACTGCTGATAATACTGCTGCATTGGCTGGTAGTAAGGGTTGTACCCAGGGTACTGATATGGTGGTATTGGGTATGGGTACTGATAGAATGGTGACGCTGGGCTGAACGGCCTGAATTGTGGGTTTGTTGGCATCATGTATGGTGGTATTGGTTGGGATTGGAACGGCTGAAATATAATAAAACATGAGTATATTCATATCTTTATGGTAAGGTAGAATGATCAAACCGAAAATGCAAATTAAGTGTGTGTTGTCGGCCTTTTGAGGATATGGTACGGAAATGTCTTTTCAGGCTTTATTTTTTAGGCCCAAACTTAAGTTTCTGTCAGCCTAAGTTCGCCAAAGGAGGGGGGGGGGGGGGGGGGGGGGGGGGGGGGGGGGGGGGGGGGGGGGGGGGGGGAGATTAATATAAATTCGAATTTAAAAACTACATTTTTCTTAGAGAAATAAGTCGATTTGAAACGCGATAACGAAAGCTCTTCTTACAGACTATCATATTCTGACAGTTACAGAGGAAACAGTATCCGCTATAAGAGTGCTTAAATTAATGCTTTCACTAAGATATAAGTCATTACTCACAAAGAGATAGACCTTGATAGATATGCTATGAAATAAGTAATTATATTTCACAAATATTTCTGTCGCCTCTTTAGCTCAGTGGTAGAGCACTGGTCTCGTAAACCAGGGGTCGTGAGTTCAATCCTCACAGGAGGCAGATGGATTTTTTTTATTTTTTCGTACTCACCGGCTGAGATCTCAACGGCAGAATTTGGCTGAGAGGTATTTTTTGGACGTGCAACTTCTCGTGATTCGGCAATTCATTGTCCTGATTGTGACCAGCGCCGTCTGTGGGCTTGGTGATGGTTTGCGTGTTTGGGTCCATGGCGAACCCAGGCGGCAGTTTCCCGAACAAAATGGATGGTAATTGCTGGTTCGGAGTTTCCTCGAAAGATGGCGGTGATGAACATTTCGCATAGGCCTCTTTCATTTCGCGTCTAATTTGCTTTACGACTTCTGCTCCGAAGCAACTCTCGTAGATCTAGAAAAATATATATGGTACAGACTAAAATAAATTGATAGTGAGTTTGTTTTCGATTAAACATTACTGTTCACAATCTAGGGTGGCACCACAGAGACAAACGTTTTAATTTATCAAATAGGTATTTTGTATGTTTTTGGTTAAGTAGGTATTCATTCTTTATAGCTTCAAAGCAACGGTTGCTCGTGATATATGTTTTGAAAAATAAATATTTTGAAAAACAATATTAATAATAATATCGTTGAATACAAATATTTTTAAAAATTTGATGTTTTAATTACAATTTTGTAAAAATAACTTAAAATAAAGTAACGGTATAGTTCTCTAAATATATATATATGTATATTTTGTACGTAAACAATGAGAAATATGATTACAAATTTCATAAATTATAGACACAAGCAGTCGTGGCCGAGCGGTTAAGGCGTCTGACTAGAAATCAGATTCCCTCTGGGAGCGTAGGTTCGAATCCTACCGACTGCGAAATATTTTGCATTTATTACCTTCATCATTGCATATTTCTTGATAAATTTATCATCATTACTTCCCAGGGAAAGTGTGACGAGGCATAATAGTATTGTTAGAGTTATTCTCCCCATGATGGTCTGAAAGAAATAAAGATTATGTAAAAAAATATATCATTAATATCATTCAGACGACACGAGATAACTTACGTTTAAAATTACAGAAACCAATTAATGTCAAATATTATTCTTCGATTTAAAATTATAAGGCTATATAAATATATTATTTATAACATTAATTTCAGTCTATTTCTTAATACATACTGTGCGTCTTCGTTTGAACAACAGATTATAAATTGTATACGTCCTATTTCTCAGGAATTATAGCATTCCTATGATGAAATTTACTTTAATCGCTTCAAAGTTTAAGAGAATACTTCCTAGAAATATCCTCACAAAATTTATATCGTAAACTAAATCGTGTAGACGTAATTTGTAGCTACAAAACATTTATTCTGACTCTACAAAAACGATTAAAACATGAGCTAAGAACCTTAAGCATTCTCATACGAAGTGTTGAGTTCATTAACACTATATGAGTTAATATTGAACCGTTATATTGATATGTAGTCATCAATTATAACAGGTGTTAAACAAAAGCGACTCACCTATTTCTAGACGTTAGAAGATAAAAATAAGGCCAGTAGTTATAATATGCAAATTCGCAAACACAATGTGTTATCTGATATATAATACACCTTTACCGAAATAGTTATTATTTTTTGGAGCTAATATATATTGAGTACAATATACATATAAACTATTGTTACATAGTATCGTATTCGTATGTTTTTTAATGAGAAGGTTTGTACTTTATCTTTTTTATCATATTTTTAAGCTACACCAAAAATAAAATTGTGTTTGCAATAATTTCCGAAGAAGAATTTTAAAATGTTGGCCGTGGACAACCTAATGTATCCCGTATGTATGTTTGTATGTTTCCTTGAACTGCAGTGACTATAGAGTATAGATATAGAGCATGCCAGTTTAAGTCTTAAAAACTCAAAACTATCATTTTGATAATTTGAGCTCCGAAAATAATGGTTAACGTAAATGTAAAAAATGTAGATGGCGTTGTACAGGTCATTGATCCCATGTGGCCTTGCTCCGGCGCATACACGCAAGCTTGCATAATGACGATGATTTTACTTTTTATTTTTATCTGGTTTGAGAAAGAAAATAATTACTTTGCGATAGCCAATCAAGCCGAGATATTAAACAACTTACGATTAAACTTGATGAAATAAATATTTCGTTATCGTAAACAATGTAATTATACGTTAATTTTCTAATCCAAATGTAATATTATTTATAACTTCTCTCTATGCTCTTCTCGCTTGTATATTTTTGATCTTTATACAACATATATAAACAACAATTCTAAGTATATATCGTATACAACCAAGATGGCACTATCTAATTTAAAAAATGTAAGCGATTAATGGTTTCTGTGAAGTGTTTGGATTTGCAATAAGTTCACCACTGCAACATTAAATATTATGCGTGTGCGCAGTTGTTATTATAGGTAGAGTACTAAAAGAACATATTGTACAACTGATATATTATTGGAATGTATTTATTGAACCACTGGCCAACTCACACTACTTCTAAAAACTACACGAAAATATTTTCTTATTGTTCATTTTACCGTCCCGCGTCCGTTTAATATAAACTCCGTTTATCTATCTTTTTAGTATCAAAAACTATTTATTAAGATTTCCATACAAAACACGAAAATACTATTTTCGATTCGATTTTACGTAGTATTTGTTATCTTTTGATAGATATGGGATAAATTTTTAATACATGTTTTATTAGCATATACCGTTTGAGCTTCAGCCTTAGGGCGTAATAAAGTAACAAAAACTAGCTTCGACTCATCCAGGTCTAACCGGTATGACTGTCACTTCGTATAACAGCTTGATAAGTTACTACAGGTGTCTGAGATTGTATCTGAGGACGTGGAAAAATTAAGTCCCTAAGTCGATAATTCACTACATCCGCCAATGCTTTCTAGTGAATCGCAAATATTAATTAAATCTTGTATCTTTTCTAATTTTATTAATTTTTAAAGGTATCATTTCTTCTATTATATTTATATTCATATACATTTTCATATCAAAGAACACTTTTGTGTATCTTTTATTGAGCATAAAAACTTTCAGCTGATATAATTGTTTCGCCAGAAAAATCCTTATTTTTATAAATATAACCAATAAATGTTTACGGGTTCTCAGAGTTCCAAAGAATCTGGGTAAACATGAAATTTTCGCACAAAAACTTTCAATAAGAAAACTGTATCAAATTGTATTATTACAAAACGGTTTGAAGGTAATAAAATAACTTCATTATTTGAATAATGAGCTGAAAAAGAATGTATAAACTGAAAAATAAGTCTCAGCGTTCGGTGAGTGTGGCAAAATCCTGAGGATGCTCCGGTGTCGCGGTCGGGGCGAAACGTGCGTCGAGTGGTTGTGCGTTTTTTTGGGAAGTCTTTTTTCTTTTTAACTTTTAATAAAAACTGTTTGGCTATTACATTTCTTGTGTAGAATGAAAAAGTTTTAATTTTAAAGAAGACAATTTCAAATATAAATTAGGAAATAGCTCAAATTTGGTTAAGGCGATTCTATTCCGAAATTCAATCCATCAAAAATAAAAGATATCCAATAAAATGGCACTTTAATCATATTTAAATAAACTATATAAATAAATCATTTGATTTTTTATATAAAAAGCGAAGAAACATTTCCCCAACCAGTTAGGTATATATTAAATTGTACTGTGCCCACTTAAATCGAACCGATAAAATGGATCTCTCGATTTCACATATCATTTTACAACCTACGCCAACCAAAAGTAGAGCAAGTCCCATGCAAATGGACCGGTTGATATATCAATTATTGGCAGTTTTTCATACACTAAACGTATACAAACATAACGGTCCGGTCATTTCAAGTAAAGAGCAATCACAGTAGAAACGGTACGACAAATTACTTTAATGGATTGCTTTGTGAGTGACGGCACCATAAGCTTTAATATTACTTTGAAATATTCTATTCAGCTTTAATACAAGGGTTAACACAAAGTCAGATGTTAAAAATAAACATTAGTTTAAATCTCAGGTGTGGCAAACAACAGCATTAGAATAAGGAGAGTCCTTTTATACCTCATAACTAAAGTTTATAATTTTTTTTCCAACCCAAACCCGAATTTATTAAGTTTTTTTCATACCTAATTTGTTGGAATTATTTTTATTATTCACAAATGCATTTTAGCCAATTTCTTAAATAGATACAACCCTAAATGCTTTTTATCCCTCTAAGAGTGAAAATATTGTAAATATTAACGCCATCTAGTGACGTAAAGTTGGTATTTTCAATTCTAAGAGCTGTGTAGATATAAAAAAAGGTAATTTGTTTTTTTTTTTTTTCTATTTATTTAATTTCCTTTCCCCGGGGTCCCCCCCTTCCCCCCCCCCAAACGCCCTGTCCCCTCCCCCCAAACCTCTTTGGCGCTTTTGGGGGGGGGGCCAACCGGGGGGGGGGCAACCCATTTTCATCCTTTTTTTTTTTTTTTTTTTTTATTTATTAATCGAAAATTTAAATTCCATGTATGGCAAAATAAAGTTTGCCAGGTCAGCTAGTATTACTATATATTCGGGATAACAAACTCCGTTTTACAAATAATATTTTCTACATGCATAAAATATAATTATTCCTCGTGACGTTGAAATAAATATAAACTAAACATAAGTACATTGAAAGCAGAAAACATTACCTTAGTTAATATTTTACTTTACAAGGTACCTATAAATTTTAACAGCTTTAATATAAGTGTGAGATTCCGCTGTTAGATACGGCAATTGGAATATGTAGTATAGATTGATTTTGTAGACTATTAAAGTAACGGGACATCGGATTAATAACGAGTCAATATTAATTCCGTACAACAAGCAACAACGATGCTTAAAGAAAAACACTTTGTTAACGGATTAAGTTATTTATTTTTACAAAATTTAAGTATATTACATTATTTTAAAATTTTCCGATGTATCGCGTGCTTTTAGCAGTGTGGTCACGGTAGACGGTAGTAGGGTTTTTCTTTAAAAGAGTAATAGTTATATTAACAGACATTATTACGAACAACGATGCTAGAACAATTGTAATTTTTTGAACTACTAGTATTCATTACTTGATCGTTATATTTTTTAAGAACGCTTTTACCACCGTCAGCAGTGTATCAAAGACATTTACACTCGTTCAGTTTGATTTAAAAAATAATTTTTACAAAATTTACGAGGGGTTTTGAGATTTGTACTGTCGTTTGAAAATGATTGATAAATACACTTTATATAATAACCACTCAGTGAAGCATTTACCGACTTATAAAAAATACATTTATAAAACCCGAACAAGAACTCTTTTTGTAACTTTAATTGCGCTAATTACAAGAGATATATTGAGATATTTTAGCTGCTGTTCACAAGGTTTGAAGAATCTTCAGTTCTTGATCAATGCAATAAAGGAAATTAAAAAAATCAGTGCGAGACTCGAATGTAAATTGAATAAAGACTTCCTATTCACAGAGCACTTATATAATTATACGAGACATGTGAATTTACGGGAATTGTTATGAGAATTACGTAATGCGAATTATCATGGTGTATAACGGTGATGGGAGATTTTGCGTACAATGTAACCGATAACAATATTAACTGTAAATAAAAATTACGAGTATTTTTTAATTGGCGTGAATTATGAGTTGCTTGAACTGCGTTTTTGTAGTAATTATATGCAAACTACTTGATGTGGCGATTACGGATTGAGGCACGGATAAAACTGTGAATAAAAAATATTAGGACTCACGATATTATGACTAGATGCATGGTAAGCTATTATTATTATTTTTATATTATTAGTATTTTTGATATTTTGTTTTAATATGTTACAACTGATACATATATATATATATATATATATATATATATATATATATATATATTTTTTTTTTTTTTTTTTTTTTTTAATATTATTAATTCTTTAATTTCGTAAATTTTACATTGATTTTCTTAGAAAAAGTATAAAATTTTCTTAGGGAACATAAAAGCAATTCAGTTTAAAATAAAAAATCATATTCCCTAACTTATAAACGTTTAAATTATAAAGTTGAACGGCTGAATGTGAAAAATCCGAATTCAGAACTGGGCGGATTTTCTTCAGGAATTCCTTACACGAGGCATTCGGAACACAGTTAAACGTTTGACATGGCTAACAAAAAACTAGGTCGACTTTTACGATTGCGTATCAAATCCATGTTGATTTTACTTGAAAATAAATAAAATGTAAATACACCCGCTGGTTTCGGAGTAATCGTGTTCCGCTCTAGTGATTCACTATAAAAACCTTAGAGAATTTCAAGGAACGTTAATATCAAATATATTACGAATAATATGGTGAGCTGAGATTTAGTGTACTTAAAACTGATGTAAGCCTCAGCCAGTGATAATTATATTAATTGAAGTATGTTCATGTTGTTGTTCAAGTTGTCAACGAATGTTTATTCATCTTTCTTTCTTTCTCCTAGATATAAACAGTAGTCTCTGCAATTTATGAAGGGCACTCGAGGTTCAAAGAACACTATTCCCACTTTTTCTTAACTATCGCAATCTTTAAAACTTGCCTCACTCTTTAAACAACCTAATGCCTTCGAAATAATCTGAATAACGAAGACACAAAATAAAGGAAAACTTTAATTTTTCTCGTATTTGACCTTATGAGGGTAATTTGATTTGTCCAGAAGCTAATAAATGGATTTGATTATTAATATTAAATTTGCCTATATATTTCTTATTCAGCCGACTTATATAAGACTTAAATGGCACTCAACCACGGTAGGACTTTGAGCAGAAATAATACGTTATCTTACTGTGTAATGATTTGCACGTTGGAATCCAGTGCTCTAACATAGTATTGGCTTCCAAGAGGCTGTCATTATGAACTAGTTTGCTCGATCTTTTTTATTAGCTGAGAAAAACATCGCTCGTTGATTCAACCCGTTCCTCGACTTTTTCTTTGTGTTTTTAACTATTTATCTATGAGAGCAATTATTTTATTTCCGGATATTTAAACGCTGAAGGCGAAAAAGAACGTCAACAAATACAAGACTAAATATATCTTAGTTACCGGGTAGAAAAAAATCTAGAGTCTAAGCGTTAAAATTGTAATTAGTTATATATAAGTGTCACCGTATAATACCAGAATACTAATATAACTGCTATTTACCACTTAGTGCTACCATCGATTAAATCTCCAATGTTTTGAGCTTAAACTATAAAAGCTCGAATGAATTTCAAACTTTAATTGCACGTACCTATGTATTATGTAAAAAATAAATATGAAGGAAGGTTTCTTCTCGTTAAAATAAATATATCAGTGGCCTTTTCGGCTTTTAACACAAATTTTACGTAGGTATATGTATCTACGTAAATAATTGTCGCTCTAGTAAATAAACAATTATCAAAAATTTTTACAAAGTCCTATTCAATTATTTTCTTATCTTATTATTAAAAAAACACGGTACTCACTGTGAAAAGCACAAAGCACTGCGCGGGCGCAACTATGCGTGTACGCGCGGCGTGGTGCAATGACTTGGACGGTCTTGACCTTGCGCGAAGAGTAACGCCAAACGGACGGAGTACTTGCTTTATACTCCCTCAGTGGATGAATACGGGGCTGAAAAACAGCGAACTGGCAGTCATAGTCATATGTAATGATCTTTTCAGCGTATAGAAAAAAAATTGACGCCGCATCTATTCTAATTAAATCATTCCTAACATGTTCGAAATTATTTTAATAATGCATTTGGCATGTTATAATAATATTGTATTGGCTTAATGGCTCATTACCCAATTGTATAAGAAAAATGACATCGGTAAATAATTACATTAGAAAAGAAATAAGGTTAATCTTTATTGTTATAATTATATACATTAATAAAGATTTTTCAACTGGTCTTAGAAAAATTGTTATATTTAAATAACTCTTTAGAGTTGTACGCATTTTAAAACTGCAAATAAACTGAAAATATATTTTTGCTTGACAAACGTACAGTCTGTGTGTTCGTGAAGACTTTTTAAGGAACCTTTATGGTGTTTACTAAGGTACTTGATATCACTACAGTATAGTCATTGAAATAATAAAGTAAAAATATATGTAATGTAACAAGTATGTGTCTCGTGCAAAATGCAAGCAGATCTTTTATGAAAAAACTTAAAAGAGACTTTTCAAACTTAAAAAGAAATACCTAACATGTAACTTATAAGTTCTAAGATAAGACGGATTACGTAAAAGCTGACTCGTACAATTGCATATTAAAAGCTCTCTCACGATTCCCTTAATACAATGTATATTAGCAGGGTTTGCGTCTCATACTTCGACTACAGAACACAATAAAATTTGCATATAATCGACAGATTCTTAAGCCTGAACGGATGGAGACTGGAAACTTTTTGTAATATATACATTTAAGACCATAAATGGAGTCGTAATTCGACAACAGTTATTACATAAGGCCTGCACGAGGTTTAATGACGGTCAAGAGGACATGTTGCAACGTTGCCAACTATGAGACATTCCGCTACGGGCTTTTGTGAATTAACAATGAGCGTCAGGTGATTAATAATGACCAAGGCTCCTGAATCAATGTGTTCGAAGGAAAGATTTTATAAGTAACCAAACTTAATTTAAAAAAAATAACGGCTATCAAAATTAAAATTTATAATTTATGACAGAATTGTTTTAACCAATTGGCTTTCCACTGACGATCATAGAACAAGGATTTGTTCTATGATTTTTTAGGTTTCGAATTTAAGAAATGATATGAACCACTTAATGTAACACAGCTGAGTTATGTTAAACCAAATCCGATGAAAGTCCTAAAATATAAACACATGTAGAGATGAGGTTTTCAGTACTACAGATACATATCTCTTAAAGACTCAACTATGTGTTTATATTTTAGGACCACAAAAACAATTTCACGGACACGGAATACGTTTTTAACATGGTCATCCTCAGTAAAGCAGGTATATAAAATATAGCTATATAACTATATATATACAATGTAAACGTACCCTAGCAGAAGAAAATGAGCTACAGACTAAGAGACACTTTGGGTAAAAACGGGGTAAGGGATTTTCTTTATATATTTTGGATTATTTGACGAACCATACTTATACGGGAATCAGGTATCAAACTTACATATTATTTTCACTATTTTCGAAAGCGGATTATGGAAAGTGCATAATAGTTCTTTGCCTTTGTTTTTGTTTTATATGGGCATTTTTGTGTCTTTCATAATTAATTTTAAGTTTTCTCCTTTTGTATATTGCATGCCGTCCGCGCCATTTATAAACGCCGCACTTTAGCTGTTAGTCTACATATGTGATTTGTTTCTTTTTCGCTTATGTGTGTCCTTGTTGGCGTGGCATTATATAGAAATAAATAAAGCGTAAGCAAAATTTCAACTTGAACTTCTTGAACTTGAACTAAATCATTAAAAATTAATGTTTAATGAGCATCGCACTTTCAAAAATATAAGGGATACAGGTATAGGGTTGAATTGCCAGGTCGTTTTGTCCATACTCGTAATAAGCGTGCCATTTATGCTTATACACAAAAACGAAGACTATCAATGTGATAAGAATCATCACTTTATTACAAGAATAGCCAGTTTCCTATCCAAATGGCCTCTGTCTTTTAGACCACTACTTTTCCAAGCTGTATCTTTAATATGTATGCAGTCTATTCTACGGCAAAAAAGTCCTATCCGGCTGGAAAACTACTTGCTCTATAAATATTAATTGCAGCTAAGAGTCTTAGTTGTACACTTGTGTCTTGGATTTTAAGATTGTACTATTTCTTTGCTTTACTAACGTAAAGCAATTTTTCTATTAAAGAAATTTAAAAATTTTAGCAGGGCTTTTGGGATTCAGCAGATTTCATTCCTAAGCCTCAACGATTGAAAGCTACAAACGCAAAGCTTATCTTTAATTGCCATGTAAATAACAGCTTTGGCGTCTTACAGCCCGTTACTAAGGTGTAGAATGGGTTAGATCATTTATATCACACATATGTAATTACAACTCATTCTATGTTTCCGTTAAAGTTCTAGTCACGATTAATTAAGTTCTAAGCTAAATTCCTGAACAAATAAAGTCAACGGTATTGTGTGTCACTTTCGCCACGTGTGACTAAAGAATTGCCCACGGTGTTTACTAGCAAATACAATAAAAATATCTCTAATACCATATCAACAGTGAATAGGCGAAACGTATGTTTATTAATGGATCCATTTTAGATTCAGTAAGTCTGAAGAGACGAAAATGTTTAAAATGTTTATTGTTTTATTTAATATTTATGTGTAATGTTATTTTATAAACTAAACTGGAATTCATATACTTCTTCATCTAAGCTATATATTTCCAACACCATAACTGGAAGTATTACATACTGTTAAATGTAAACTCACATTGAAAATGGCGCAAAGTTCCTAATAGGTATGATTATGACCATTGACTAACGAGATTGAAATTAGCGCCATCTTTTTTTCATGAAATAAAGTGATACATCTAACTGATTTATTTTTTCAAGACGGATTTTATTACAATACAATATTAACATTAATAAAAATTTAATTATAATATAAGGTCTATATCTATTCGAAAATATTATAATTTTCTTAGAAAATTTCTTCAGAATTTTGAGGTAATTGTCAGTTTTCAGAAATTGACAATGGCAATGTACGGTCAATATATAAATTTGAAGTTATTAGAAGTTGTAGACCTAAACCGTGAAAACTTGCCGCTCAGTGAGCGGGGAAATATTCATTTTCGAATTTTGTTGTTCAATTTCGAGTTAGTTGCTTTATTTCTTAAAATAATTCTGTAAAATGAGTAGCAAGCCTAATTCTAAACGTACAATTTATGTTGGTGGATTAGCAGAAGAAGTAGATGAAAAGGTTCTACATGCGGCTTTCATCCCGTTTGGTGATCTTGTTGATGTTCAAATACCATTAGATTATGAAACGGAGAAACATAGAGGTTTTGCATTCATTGAATTTGAAAATGCTGAAGATGCAGCAGCTGCTATTGATAATATGGTAAGTAACTTTATACATCATAGAACCTGTGCATTTGTTTTATTCACTTTAAGTTTTAAGACTTATGTTTTACCTATTCAGCTTTATGCCTTGTATTAATTTCCAACAATCAAACATTTTATTTAAAAATTACTACACTAAGGCATCTTCTCATTGTTTGTTTTCATGCCAATTTATATATATATTAATTTATATTCAATATAATGGAAATGATTTCTTATAAAAGTGGCAATTTCTCTATAATTGTAGTCATAATATAGAAAAATGTCTTGATTATATCAAAATTTTGTGGTATATAACACACATTTATATTTATAAATTTTACCAGAATGACTCGGAGTTATTTGGAAGAACTATTAGAGTCAATGTAGCAGCACCACAAAGGATAAAGGAAGGTTCAACAAGGCCAGTATGGTCAGAAGATAGCTGGCTTCAAAAACATGCTGGAGAGACTCTGGATGTTGATAAGGATGCTAAAGAAAAAGAAAGTGATGAGAAAATGGAAACAGAGAGTACTGTTGTTTATAAATTATTGTATATATTACTATACTACTATTCTAATAGTAACATATCTCAAGGAATGTATAAAACAAATAATTTATGAAAACTAGGATTAAAATGTAAAATTTTCTCCAACACTTTACAAATTTAATTAATTCAACATAATATGTAAATTAATGATTATTTAAAATTTTAGCCTGTATCCACAAAACCAACAGAGAAAAAGAATCCACAAGTATACTTTGACATTACTGTTGGAAAACAAGAAATAGGCAGAATAATTATGATGCTCCGAGCTGACATTGTACCCAAGACTGCAGAGAATTTCAGGGCATTGTGCACTCATGAAAAAGGTTTTGGATATCAGGGTAGTGGGTTCCACAGGATTATACCTGACTTTGTATCCTTTTATATAAATTTATTTTAATGACTGAAAACTTTACTCTGGTTGTCAGATTGTAAAATGAAAGATGTAATTATGAACCCTTAAGATACCCTGAAGATAAGTTAAGTCGTAGTTATTTCCTGTTGTGCAGTGTGCATGTTGTGATCTCCTATAACTGAAGAAGCGCTATGTCTAGACTGCAACGTGACCGGGCTTAAAGTGTGTTTTGTTGGAGATCCTAATGAATAAAAAAAAAAACCCTTGAGTTGAATTGTAATGAAGAAATTGAATGAATGACATTCTAGATCTTTTTTTCAAAACTTTACTTAAATTTTTAATTACAATCATCTTATCTTATTATATTTTTGTTGTGTTTAACATCAACATTTACTTCTGGACCATAGCATAATTGTTATATAAGTTATATTTTAAAAATTATACAGGATTTAAATTAATTAAGAGCTAGAGTGTCTTTCTTAAATAGGCTAAATTAGATTTATTTATTACCATACATTAGAGTTATAATATCTTCACAACTAATTTTAAGTTGTAGTAGATAGTGTATAGCTGGTATGTATTTGAATGGAAAATAATATTGTTTAGAACAATTTTATATTCCTTAGCAAAGTATCAGATGTGTCAAGGAGGTGATTTTACAAACCATAATGGTACTGGAGGCAAATCAATATATGGGCGAAAGTTTGATGATGAGAATTTCACATTGAAACACACAGGTCCAGGAATACTGAGTATGGCAAACTCTGGACCTAATACTAATGGATCTCAGTTTTTCCTTTGCACAGCTAAGTATGTGTTTATATTTCTATCTATATTATATCTATATATATTCTATGTATATATCAAATTTCTGTAATAAATTCTAATGCATTTGTGTACAAATGTAGAATAAATAATAGTGACATTTTTTAAAAATTAACATAATTTAAAAATTAGACAGTAGAATTTTAAGACTATTTTGTTATTCAGAACAGAGTGGCTGGATGGAAAACATGTGGTATTTGGACATGTGGTCTCAGGACTCGATGTTATAAAGAAGATGGAGCGATATGGAAGCAAAGGAGGAACTGTTAGCGCCAAAGTGACCATAAGCAATTGTGGAGAATTACAATGATATATGTATTATGTTTTTTATTTATAACATATGGATATAAAAAATACCTCAAAAAAAAGTAAATGAAAAGTAACTCATACTTGCCATGAAAATCTCTTTACACCTTGAAAAAATAAATTATCTCTTAATTTTCTGTCTTATATATTAATTCTAAACATGATAGCACAAAGGTATGACTGCTGGATCATTGGGTGGCTATTTGCATTGGTGGTGCATAGTGGACAAAATTATTGTTTATTATGTACCTAATGACAAATTTAATTTAATTTAATATAATTTTAGCTTTTAATTTTACTAACACAGTTGTTAAGAACAAATGTTACTAACCAAATATGGACAAATGGTTTGAAATAAACAGTTATTTATTTATTTAAATTTAGCGATTTTTAGATCTAAGATTAAGAGCGGGAAAGAATTTGGTTAGTGTTTAATTATATAGCAATTTAGAGCCATCTATGTTGTAAATGGCTTATATAATAAATTGGTATTAACGCCATCTATTGGTGTTCTTTAGACATAAAAAATGACGCTAAGTATAACGCTGTATCTATTTTTGTGTATTCAGTGATGTTCTTACTCTTGCTCAATGATTGGGCTTCAAATTTCTGCGTCTGCTTCGTTTCATATATTTCTTTATAGATAGGTCATTAAGGTTTAAGACATACCGATTTTTTTGGTATATTTTTGTTCATCTTAAACACAAGCTGTTTCTGGTTGCAACTGTCAATCTGTCTAAATCGTTTAAGTGAAAATATATTTTTTCTGCTTTTCTAAGAAATTTTATTTCAACATGCATATATGCATTTCATTATAGAAATAGTATTTTCATGAAATAAAATTTGCAAAAATGTGCAGAAACTTAACATTTTGAATCGTTACAAAATAACACTAAATCTTAGTCAAGTTACAAAATATACTTTAATTAAATTATATTGACTTCAGTTACCATGAAAAATCTGAATGTCTTTTGTCTGCAAGTATTAATGCCGGCTCAGCTCGGAATAATTTCATTTGTGAAAATCCAATGCGACTCACCTGGAAATATGGGTTTAATCACATTAGAGACATGAATGATTTTGTAGAGTATTTAATATTAATATCTTAGCTTTAATAAAACCTGGGTTGTAGCTATACTTATTTCCAATGAAGACCAAGGTAAATGCAACATTTTAACGAAAAAATAATTTACGTTTATACGATGTATAAAACTTCTCACGACACATGATCGTAATAATCGTACGAGTAGATTTTTAGGATCCATATCCTGGATTGTAGATTTGTTTTTTTAAAAGACCAAAAACATGATTTACATATGTCTCGAATGGTGTGTCTGATTTTTTTTATTTTATACAATAGGTGATAAACATAAAAAAAAATATTTACCAATATGGTATAATATATATATAAAGGAGTCAAAAAAATATAATTAATTGATAACATGGCCCATCCAACGAAAAAAAAATTACTTACTGATTTTTACGATTTCAACAAACCAGCTATTACAACATTGTTATATATATTTAAAAGTACAAATGTCAACAACTACAAATGTCTTGACACTTTGGCAACGCCTTATGAGTGAAAGGTAAGTTTTTTTATAAAAATCCGGAGGGCAAAGGAGCTTGTGGGTGGGCTAAAGTGGCTACAGCTGCAGCCCATGGAGGAGCATGCTCTCTTTTTAATGAATTGTAGGTATACCCCGTAAAAAGCTGCTTTAATATGTGGCTGTATAGGACAACCTAAGTCTTCATCATTTGAAAATTTACTTTTGCCCGGACCATACTCTTTTTGAAAAACTTAATGGTTTCTAAGAATTCCTTTATCAGTGAAGCCAACAGCAATAAAATGAAGGCAAAAATAATAAAACTCCTTTTCTAAGCATATGCAATTCATTTCAAGGAAATGGTACTCGCTATTAAATAAAGTCCCAAGTTCCGAGAGCTGTCATTAAACAAATTCAAAAATGTTATTAAAAGAAAAGTGATTGCTAAAGCTGAAGTGTTTAGGACTAAATTGCTCCTGTTTTAAAAATTATAAGTTGTAAACATGATCAAAAAAAAAGACAAACCCGACAGAGTTTCTTGCTTGTTCTTCTCAGACTCGCTCGCCGCGAACTAAGTGAACAAGCCTGTAAATTTAGTTTTAAGTGACGTGCAAATGTGATCATGTAACGATCCTATTTGAATAAATGATTTTGACTTTGACTATGAAATAATCTTGTGAAATAATTCCTTGTACATATGGGTACGTTATTCACTTATATATTATAAAAATATATCGCACGTATTTACATATACTTATTTATTACGTTGCATATATGAATCAAATTCATGAAACGTAATAAATAAATTTGATTCATGTATGTGTATAGCATACACACGTCATTATTCTCTCTTAACAAACTCTCTCTCTTACCTACTTAGACAGTACTAAATGATTTCTGGGACTTCACCTACGTTGATAAAGATACCCGTGCACCCCGTTACATATAAATACACTATATTATTATTATTTATATGTAATTAATCCAATATAAATAAAAGCGATAAAAATCTATTCTTATTTAATAATGTAATAAAGGCAAATGTGCATTTGAAATAAATAACCAATTTTTATTGTAATTATGCTTCACTATTTTGATTTTAGTGGCTTGCATATAATATGCAATAGCTGACCCGGCAAACGTTGTTTTGCCATAAATGTGGTTCTAGCAATCATTTTTTTAGTTCAATAAAAATAATTATCAGCTTTAAGTGTGCGAGGATATGTTTATAATCGAAAGCGTTCTAAACAATAAAAGTATGCTTTATTTAAGTTAGTAAATTAATCTTTACCTATATGACACCTTTGTCGGTTTACCATAGCAGACTGATCTACTTACTCGATCCAGTCGAAAAGTATCGACATTTGTTAGAATCTTTTGGAGTTATCAGATAATTGTGACTCAATTAATTATAGATAAATAATTTGCAATAAAATAAAATTGCGACTATAATGAAAGATCTAAGCTATCCTATCTCTTAAGTTAGACCAGACTGCTCACGGTGTGCCAATTTAAAATAAATCGGTTAAGGAGTTTAGGAGTCCATCGCGGACAAACATCGTGACAGGAGATTTATATATATTAAGATATCTATATCTTTATAGATATATAGTGTGGCGGGCTCTTTGAAGAGCTTTTTAAATAAATTATTTTCATCATAAATTTCTTATGTGTTTACATAAGTACATAACTTAAGCCGGTAGCTATATATGTACGACATTTAGAATATGCACAAATCATCTTAAATTCCAAAGCCTATGTGATATTTCGTATTATTGTAACGTTTCATTCGAATCCATGCAGTATTCAATTCATAACACAAATCATTAGCGATAATACAACTCATACAAACCTCAAAACAACAAATACAAACCTCAAAATTTGTGATACAAAACCGCTTATTCGCAGAAGCGCTTATAATTCTATCCTTAAAATCGAGGATAAAAAATTATCGAGGCTCTTATTTAGTGGGACTTTTAAATTTTTTTTTCGATCAATCACGATTATAATAATTAGATAAGTATGTATTTACGACTACAATACTCATTATACACACAAACTCTGTATACAGTATATATGTATACAGACAAACTGTCTGGCTAGTTTGGGAAGTTACGATATTTTATACAAATCAATAATTAAATGATACTTTTTAAAAGTAAAATTACAAACACTAAATATTTTTTTTAAATAATAAATTAACTTAATGAATAATACTGTTCCGCAAAAAGTCTTATTGTGACTGCTTATATCAATCAATGTCGCATAACTTTTTAATTTTTATGAATGATTAAGAATTTTCTCTTGTCGACATTCCCCAACATTAAATATCAATAAATACATTTAATACACAATCTTTCTATAAATATTATCATATAAAATATATTTATAAGTGTAATTTGACGTTTGAAGTCTCAATCTGTTATTGCACATTATCGTTTATTAGTATATAGTCTTCCCGCCACCATGTTTCCCGCCAGTTTTTCCCGAGATATCGGATGCTGCGGACGTTATATCATTTTAAACTCATTTTGGAATTCGCGTAGACTTGTATTCTAAATTTAAAAGATCAGTACCAAAACAAATAACAGTGATTGCATTAAGTTTTGATGATATATGAAAACTTTTTCGTGTGTTAAAAAAGTGTTGTCTCGTTAGTTAGAATTATGATTGAATCGGTAAGTTTTGTTAATTGAAATTTTCTTATGTAAGCTTTAAATGTACATATTAATAAGTATACGAATTAAGTAATAATTAATATTATTTTATCGAAGTTTTTAGTTCAAAAGCTAACCTAATAATATAACGCTCAAGGTCAAACACATCTGTACATCCTGAATGTAGGTTTAAATATGAAAACGAAATGAAAATGGTCATGATTTATTGCTTTTATTACTGAGCAGAAATACCGAGACATTATGAACGTAAGCCGTTAAATATTTTAGTAAAAAATCACTAGTTGTAAGTGAAACGCAAAATGTATGAAAATATTTTCTGTTAATATTCTTTACATTGTAAACCACAAGTTTAAACAAAGTTCCTTATAAGCTTTTATTGCATTATCTTACTATTTCAGCGAAAAACTGCTATTATTTAACATTTTAAACATACTTGCTTAAACAAAAGACGAAAATAAATACGGTTAATATTGGTTTTTATATTTTTCATATTAATTCTAGTATTTTTAAGATATGTACATGGAATATACTGATTTAAATTTTATAATTATAACAATTTGTCTGGGTATAGGACGCCTATTTTTTATACTACTAAATGAATAGGTCCACCCAATTGGTGCTATATGCTACTGACAATAATAAAAGTATATTAAAAAATCTTGTTTGTTTCTGATTTATTGTAAAATAAGTAAAAATATAAGTATTAATATATTTCCTAGCTACTTACTTACTTACTTACCTTTGACTAATTTTATCTAAATATGATATCCTCTGTTAAATTACATAAACTTAAAAGCTGCCTTGTGCTAAGTATGAATTATGTTCATTAATGGATCTAAAGTGAATTATTAAGCTTGCAAGCTTGCACTTTTGATGCATCAAATTGAATTTTCATTCACGTCTTATACGAATATGATGAATATATATTAAATGTGCATATTGAACAAGATGGATGCAGATTAATATATTAGACGGAAGTGGTATAGTTTTTTATATTTTATACTTGATAAGCTTTCGGTCGGCACGCTCCATCTCTCAAACACGGGCCTTGGTCTCTTAAGTCTTCTCCTTTTCAGTCTGTTTACTAGCGACATCTCAATGGCCCACGTAGAGGTTGCCCTTTATGTCAACGACAACGCTATATACGCCCCATATGTGTCGTAGTAGACAGATTCAACTCCGCGGCCACGATCCTTGAAGAAAGGTTTCGGAAATGGGACATCCAGGTAGCCGTAATCTGGACATATACCTCACTATTTCAGTTTCAAACAAAATGCTGCATTTCGAACTGAGGCGTTTATCTGTAGAGATCATTGTCTTTCGACAGTCATTACTGTTCAGCTGTTGGACGTGAATTATTGTTCCTAACAATTAGTTCTTTCATTATCGCGATAGGTGAAACACTGTCTGTGATGGCCATTACATTGTGATCATCTTCACTGCTATCATATACCTTCTGAAATACTTATAATAATTATTAATTCGTAGGTTTTTAAGCAAATTTACGATTTTGAAGTTATTGATTTTAATAAATCTGTTTCTCATAGTTTCCTTTTTGATATTTGGACGACGAAACTCCCGATGCCTTCGGGTGTTTTGGAGTATGTTGGGTTTTTTTGGTTGAAAATCAGGAAACTAATTGAAATTCTTTAAATATAAAATTATTTTCAATCATATATATTATTAATATATTTACCATAACATTTTAAAATTTTATTATCTACCTTTTTTTTAAGGTTTACTTACACATATTTTAAATCTAGAATACAAAATATTAATCGATTTTATATATGCCGCAGATATTCAAATGAAACGGATATTTTTGTCTAGGAAATCAACTGTGCATAAGGACAACACTAATTCTTCCCTTTAAATCACTATAGCATAATCAACATAAATAAAATATAATATTAATGTTTTCATAATTTTATTATTTATGGTCGTATATCGAAGTACATAATAGAAAAATATCCCTTAATCCTAACACATCATTTATTATGATAAAATTATGTGCAAAGATCGGCTTAGGATGATCCGCAAAATATTTCCTTAACGAAATACTTCCAGGCGTTGTAATATTTATATTTTATAATTGTCTTTGCAAACAATTTTCTATTTTGCGGATTATTAAATTTGACTGACTGATCTTTACTACTTTTCGTATTAAATATCAATAAAACATAGAAATGCGTCGTTTGCCCCAACTGCCAACTAGACTTGAGTTTCGTCGATGGCACTGATACTTTAGTATTCTGTTTACAATTTAATTATATATTGGAATCTATACTAGACCTTAAGATTAACATTATAATGGATTATCTAGTGGTGGCACTCAAATTATTGAGCTTTATCTCAATTACCAATCTAAATAATATTTCCACAGACTTCCATAGCCAAGAATAGCATATTTGACCAGAATTATTGACACAGATATATCATGTAATCTGCAAACAGTACGATTTGTTTGGGTGATCTCAAATTTCAGTTACATTAAAAGGCCGGCCACCAAACGTAAATTATTTTCTCACTATCAATTGTTCTTAATAGCGTTTTATTTTATTTATTTATTTATTTTAATGGTTAACAAACAGGCATTAGCTATATACATTATTAAATTAGGCTAAAGCTTATAATAAGAAATCTATACTTATAGTACACCTTAATAGTTGTTGTGTTAACACATACATGCATTTAAAAAAAGTAGACAAAACTATGTTGTTTAAATATGAAACATTGGTTATTTAAAGAAAGAGATACACATACAATAGAACTTAGTAAACCAAAGCAGTGGTCAACGCAGAAAGCGATATTTAAACTGTAATGGGTACATTATTTATAATACATTATATAATATACTAGATGCTAAGAATGTGCCGAAGCTGAGCTGCGGATGGTGGATATGCGATATCAAAGTCAGTCTTATATTTATTAACGAGTCTACATACGCGTGGTATATATGAGTTGGCACCCATTACACTACGTCGGAAAGGTGGAGATAAAGGCTTAATCTGCTGTCGAGGGTGTTTTCTTGGAGTGTTAAAATTTATTTTTAGCGTTATTAACTATTAAATAGCAGCAACTATTAAACTGGAGGTATTATTTCAATATCAAATAGATTAAAAAGAATCAGGTCTAATATTGTTAGTCATAATGATAAAGTTGAAATGGTTTTGAACTTGCATTTTGACGATAGACAATGTTGTTAATAAAATATTTATAAATTATATTGGTAAGGTCTAGCTGTAACTTAAAAGTATCATTTTCTGTAGCATGCCTCCCACCAGTTGTCTGTGTTGAGTAATAATCACGCAACTTTTGGAACAAGAATTTCACCTTTGAGCTGTGGAAAGACTAAAGCTTACATTTTTTACAAAATTTCAACAATGAGAGAGGAAGAAGCGGAAGGATGCGTTAGAAGGTCTATAGTCTCTGCCTACCACATTGAAAACAGGCGTGCCTTATATAAATAAATAAATAAAATAAATTTCACCATTAAATTTTTAGAAGAATTTTCAAAAACACTTGTATTGTGTGACATTGTTAATTTTTTAACGCTAAATAATACTGTAATAGTGAGAGCTTTTATTGGCCTTGTCTTTATTGATTATCTACATATTTCGTTAACAATTGTTCCATAAATATAGGAGGTGTGTATAATTTCACGATCTGCAAGAAAAGCTCATCACACGACATATCACAGCACATGTATCCTAAATCCTTATTTTATGAAAAAAGTCGACTGTTTTATTATTCGTGCATTTTTTAATTACTTGGTATTGATTGATTTTCAAGTTTTGACATTGTAAACATAAAGGAGCCGAGTCTGTATAATACAGTCTTTGGGAAAACTTAGATCCTCAAGTTTCTCTAAAGACAAGGTTCACATATACAAAATACGAGAAACTCAAATAGCACTCTATTAAATTAAGCCCCTATTATCACTTACTAACTATTTCGTCTCTTTCTATCAAATTCGGTTACGATGTGATGAACAGACAGCAATTTAGATAAAATGGCGCAATTGCAGCGATATATTTTTATGAATGGGATAGGAACGATATACGCGTCTACTTTTAAAATATGAATTTATATTTATATCTCTACGTGTTATACCTTACGCGTATAAAAATGTTTGCAAAGCATTACATTATGTTGAATAAATGCAAACTAATTGCCAACAACAAATAATGCTTCCGTAGTAATAATAATTAAGAAATTAAGCAAAATAAGATCTGGTGCAATGCAATTTATTATCAAATTGTATCTAACTTAGCGTTTATAAAAATACATACATACAGTTATACTTTCCCGCAAAATTTATTAGCATTATAATATTTTATATTTGTTATTGTGCCTTTTCTTAATAATTTCTTTTCATACTTAAAATAATTTTCCGCTTATACTGATGACAAATGGAGATGTGTTTTATTTATTTATTGATTTTAAATCTAATATCACCAGGAAAATAATAATTAGCATTAGGATGGTATTATCATATAAGCTTATGCTAATCAAGCGGTTTCATTTGCGTTAATTTGGTCGTAGCTTGACTGTTACATTTTTTGATTTTCACTTCGAACCAGATAAAATCTTTTATCAAATAAGACTATAGAGTATATAAATTGAATTTTAAAATATGGAGACACCCTTTGAAGCAGGTCGCATAATATATTCGTCCTTAGGGACTACTTGATCTTTGAAGAAGCAGAACCAACTCATGCAAACTAAATAAATTCAGAATAAAGTGTAATTGGGTGTATTTGAACGAATTCGTCACTTTGGAATGTTTACCTAAAACTTGATTATAGCAGCTACGTTTTCGACTTAAGTCTACGAATGAGATCTCTAAAGAATATTCTTATCATCACTTATAAGCAAAGATAGCTCGGCCCTTTGCACCCAGTCTTTAGGTAAATTGATGATTACTGTTTCTTGTTTGTGTGAAAAAAGAAAGAACAATTAAATAAAACAGAGAACAAAAAAATAATTCTTTCAATACTAAGAAGTTTTCGTAAATGGTTTAACGCATATTGTAGATTGTCCATTCATGCTGAACTAAACAATACGTGAACTGATTGATAGACTTCATTAATTTACAGTTTATACCCGCCATCACAAGCTACTCGTACGACAGTAAATATCAAAGTTAAATACGCTCGACATCAAAGAAGATTAATTACTTTTCGTACATTAATTAATCGTCTGATTGTGAAGTCTCCCAGTCCTTATGTGTGTGAGATATAGCTACGCTGTTTAAAAGATAAATATTTTGTGTCGGCATATCGTCTCTATGGTTTATATAAATATATTGATCAAGTCATAGTATATCGCCTGGTTGCCATTCACGTAATGGTTTGGTGCCAACCCTATCACACCAGATCATTCCAGCGACTCATGTAAAACGGCTACGATTTAGTCAAGTAGAGATATTTTAACATATTACTACTGAGCATTAAAAATAGATTTATATTAACCGTAACATAGACATTTTGTCACTATCAAAATTAAATTTAAGGATTGTAGAAAAGAATATCAAAAGAAAAGTCTGCTAGTTAGTGACTTTATAGTGCGTTTAAGTTTAGTAACAAAATATGTGAGGTAAGGAGAACTAAGACACTGACAACCCACGGATAAGCCCTTTAGTTGTAAACCTAACATATGAGTAGCGAACATATCAGAGCAATATTCAAATCTAGTTTATTAAACTAGATATACACTAAAATTCTAATAGAACAATCTACAAACAATACTCCGCGAAAAAAAGCCGTAACCAATCGACGCAAGTTTTGCCCCGACACCGGAGAATCCTCAGGACGTTGCCTCTACGAAAAGCGTAGATGAGACTCATCGAACGCTTGTAGATTGGCCTAATAGTAGCCCTATTCATTATTATTTACAGAGATTTGTTAAATAATAAATAAATAAGTAGAGGTAAGTTCTATTTAACAGAGATAAAATAGATCTAGTTATCCTCAATAAAATTACAATCTGATTGATGCCCGTTCTCAGAATTACTAATATATTCTTATCACGAAGAAATGCTTTCTATTTGTGAGTCCTAAATAAATACGCTGCGTTGAAATTGCGAGGTGAGAACCTTATAAGTGGTAATCCAATACGAGGAGTGAGGGCTTAAGTTATTTTTAACTTATTTACAAGCTCAAATTATAAATCATTTGAAATTTACTAACAGTTTTTATTTATGCGAGAATATATTACATTTTAATATGTTTGCAAAATTTATATACTGTTTATAACTAAAGAAAAGTAAAAAAATGCGCGTTTAATTGTAATCGACGAATATTTTGAAGTCTGTCAAAGAGGAACATGAGTTTAAATATTTAAAAGTTATAAAATAAATGAAATGTGTTCCTCCCATATTTTCTCTAATATTTTTATTTCATGTAAATCCGCACTCCAATTTTGCGTTATGAATAACGATTAAAAATATAACCTAAATAATTACCCTACTAAACAGATAAAATAATGGTATTAAAACCGTGTTCACTACAGCGACCTCGTAGCGTAAGCTGGAATCAAATCATTCGAATAAAAAAAACTCTAAGTTCAAGAGCTGTGCATCAACTGTGGTCAGCAGGTCAGCTATAATTTAGTTTTACAACTTTTCTCTAAATTAAGTAACAGTGCCCAATACTCTACTTTTAAAATAAATTTTTCCTTAAATGTACCGCATAAAAGCTTCCAAAACGTAAAGAAGATTTTCAACGAATAATTAAGAGACGTTCGCCAGGAATTAAATGGAGAATAATACAATTATCAACGTGGTGGGTAAAAGTATATTTTTTTATTCCGTTTTAGAGCAAATGTCTACTTTGCGATTCTGCTAACGAAGACAGTTATATTATGTCAACATTTCAGTGATGCAAATAATGAAATAAACTCCAAATCGGAGGCCGGCTGATAGGTCTTATCTGAAAGATTTCATTTAAAATCATCTTTTGTAACTTAAATATTTTTTCTCTTTCTATTACATGCGCTCTGATGAGATGTAACAACGATGCATATACAACAATATTTTTTTTATCAAAGGTACCTATAGCCTCCTGATGTTAAAGATGGCTCGCATATGCGACCTGTCAGGGATCGGTTTGCTTTTTTCAGCCCATAAGTTGTATTGGTTTCGAAATATTGATCATATCAGAACCAGCTGCCGGTAGAAGTATTTCCCTCCAGATACAAAATATTATATGGTAACATTAAAATGTTGTACGGTTTTTACAATGCACTAAAACTCTGTATAATTTAAATCGCACCCCTGCACCAAGACCCTTACATGTTGATACTTCGATCTGGATAGTAAAAAAGTAAAGCATATAATAAAGATTAACGTAATGTAATGTAATAAACATTATGCTTGTCAGCGATCGTGTAATTTCAGTTACATAATAAGTCCATATTTATGTCTGTTAAATAAATACTTCTTTAAAGTATTCGCGTAAACCCAAGATAATTTTATTCATAAATCACTGTTAAGCCTTCATGAACATGAACTTTTCATTTATTCAAGCTTAGACCACTGGGAACTTTAATAAAGCTTCATTTATTGAATCCCACAGTGAAAGACTTTAGTAAACAAACATTTCAAGGCATTCTCTGTTATATCATACTAATTATAAACACAAAAAAATGAGTTAGAGTTGATGTTAATGAAAGTTAATGAGAATGCAGCTTATGATGTAATATATAATGATTAATAATTTAAGAATGTATGTGTCTCTAAATTGTCATAAGTGAAAAAACGATAATAATAGTATTATCAGTACGTACGTACGTACGGTCTCTCATTACTCTTTACTTCTATATTTTTTATGTTGTTTATAATAATTTAAAAGTCGTTGAAATAGATTCCAAAAATGTTCTATATCCACTGTTTACTTTATTGGGTCTGCTAGGCGCGTCAAAGTAAGAAAGCAATTTGAATTTATAATATAAAATGCTCACGAAAGGTTTTAATAATGAAATTAATTAAAACAACTGTTTACAATTTATAAATTTATATTATGAACTACCCTTTTCCAAACACAAGCTTTTATCGAAATATAATTATTTCTCACGATATTTCCACAAAATTAAACACAAATTGAAGTGGCCGATTTTATTGAATTTAAAACAATCAGGTGTATTCTATTCGCCTGCAATGCAGAAGTTGCGTCACAATCAAAATGATGCCCGATCTTTGAAGCACCATAATGAAGTTCTTATAAGCCTGTTATGAAAATTCACAATTTCAATTGTCATTCGCGATGTTTCAGGTAAATCGAGAGCGATATATTTAAATTTATGTGCTTTTATATTGATACAGATTAATTTAGAGAAGCAATGTAACTTCAAAACAACGGATTCCCCTATAAAGGCGGCACACTCCGAGGAAGGACTCACTAGGAAGAAAACAAGAGTGAAGTCTTGTCATTGTCTAATTTGTATTCTAGACTGTTTATTTTCTTTTGATTTAAACAAAAACTCGAATAGGGGCCATTACTATTAGGACAAAATTCCAGGATTCAAATTTCAAGTATCAAATGCCTTGTTGAACCTTTTGTCGTAGATCAATGCTAAAATCCTTTCATTGTTTGAGTTTATCACGTTCGGACAGACAGATGTAACTCTTATGGAACAGATCTTAAAATGTCGAGCAGGAAGCTTGGTTAGGTTTCTATGCAGATATAATTTTCATTTCACTGCGAATTTGAGGAAGACGGCAAATTTTTATTGGCATTTTAGTTTTTATGTGGTAGCCCTTGAATCGACAATTTTGACTGTAATTTGCAGTAATCTGTCGCAAACTAAATGTCAATTCAAAATACTACATTTTTTTCAAATAATCACTTTTTTTCAAATAATCGTACGATCATTTTTAACGTGCAAGTTTCTATGAATATTTCTTACGTAAATACTGAAGGCTAGATAGATAGATAATAATATCCCTTAAACATGAATATAGCACCTAGATTTTGTTTAAAATTAATACCTAAAGGTCTGAAATACACTTATGACATGATTGAGTCTTTAAATAATTCGGATGAAATCGCGGGGAACAGCTATTAACTGTAATATTATATAGATATAATTGATTTGAACTTTAACTCACGCAACCTTTTTTGATATGTGAAAGACGTAAAGCTCTCTTTCAAACCAGCATTAGTAGTTTGAAAAGGGAAATATACCACATAGAAAACTCACCTCGTGACTTAATTAGCAAAAAAGACAATATGAAAGGCTAGATCTTCATTCTCTGAAATTCTTTTCTTTTAAGTGAAGCAGGTGTACGGAAAGTAAAACTTCTATACAATAATTAGGTAATAAATGGCTTTGTCATATTTCACCATCAACGAACATTAATAAATGTCCGTCATAGTCGTTCCAGTACTTTGTGCAACGTAATTAAGGAATGATATTTGAGTAGAAAGTACTCGAAGTAATTAACAAGAACGAACAATTAAGAACTCCTGTTTCAAAATCCCGGAAAAAGTGGGCCATATGGCTTCTATTACATACCATTAATTGTACTGTTTATGTACAACATATAAGTCACTCCTTCTTTACAAAAACACAACAACTAACGAAAATCCTAAACTGATTTTCTGAACAATGTTACTGCAATGTTAATATATATAACAGAAGTGTTGTTTAGTGTTTGAATAGCTATTTGTCAGATTTCTTATATAATCATTTCTTAATGTTTGATGTTAATTTTTTGGTCGATCGAGTGTTAAATTGCGCACATAGAAAGAAAATTCAGTGGTGCTCAGCCAGGATACCATGGTAAGACCTGAGAGCAAGTTCACATCTATATGAAAATCATTTACGAATGTACTGTTAGTACTGTTTTCATATAAATATGATATGATTAGAAAAGTTTGCTGAAATGTTGTTTAATTGCATTATTGCTTGGCTCCGTAGCCTGTTAATACTTGATTCATAATATAATTTAGTATTTAAATTTAAAAAAAATTTTTAAGAGGGAGATCTGTGGGCACGGAAAATTAGAAAGATTTCCAATAGGAATTTATATCAAAAATATTATGATTTTTAAATAATTGCAGTATTAATTCTTGAATATACTGATTTTATGTATTCATCATAAGACACATTCGATTAAACCAGTGCCGCTTTTAGATTTTGAGAAGGACATCTGGCCAACCAGCACGATTTAAATGTTCTATGGTAGTATTTAATATTTTATTTTTATAGTAATATACATAGGTTTTGGAATACTTGCCGGTTTTTGAGAAAATTTATTCTTCAAACCTAAGATTGCTTAAATTCATTATTTTATTATTGAGTAGCATTTTAGATTGTGTCTCGCATTTTTCTTCGTAATACACTCACGTATATATCCGATGGTTCCAATATTAGTGATTAGTTCTGGGGTCTTCCTGATTAGTCAACTTTATATGGTTTTCATGGCATCATTTGGGACCAAATAGCAAATGAAAGTTATACACATTCAACGTGATGAGGTTTGTCATGCAGTACTCATGTCTCATTACATTATACTTTCGGAATTAATTAATTTTTTCTTAAAATATTACAAAAATGTAAACGTTTGTACTAGATTTTTAGTAACTAAGATAATTACGTTCTGTATTATATATTTTTTAATTTTACAAAGGCGATACCTAAAGCCAAGGTATGTTTTAAGACCAAAATATATTAATAACATTTTTGTTTAAGACTAACATTGCCTTCCTCATTATCATATTATATTCTAAAATCTGAGATTAAAAGGTACTTTAATCTAATAACAAAAAACGATCCTACTTAATATAAAAAGATAATGGATAATTTTGATGTACACTCTCAAAACTAAAAGAACTCTAAATTTTCTTAAATAATTGATTGGATTAAGGTTTAATGTTGTCAATTTAGAAATATGCATGTTAGACCTAAACCTTAATTTAGAGATTCTTAGTTTAGAGTGTACATCATAATTGCCACCAATGTCATGGGTTTTTGTTTTGTTACATCCATACGTAATCACTGAGTGCTTAAGTTTATTGATGAAGCTTAACGATAGACTTATAAGCACATGATAACGACGCAGTGGCACGGGGGAGCTTTCATGAAACATTTTGGATAATATCCTGAAAATGACCGACGTAATTAGAATACCCTCAGCACTTATCTGCTCCCATATGAAAGCTAACGGACGTATTTATTCGTATATAAAAATATACAAAATTGAAGGTAAAAATACACTTATTACTGAATATACTGTAAATTTTACTGAACAATAGTTTATGAAAAATGTGGTGTTAGCCACATATAATCAAAAGTATGTAAGAAATTTGTCTATTCTTTAAATTTCTAGATTTTTAATTAAAAAACACTCATGATGACAGTGATGCATGCCGTCAATGCGGTTTCCGCTTCCGTGGTTTCGTCCGGCAATTATTCACTAGAAATTCACTTATTCCAACCTATTTAAGCCTCTCGAATAAAATAAATCTCATTTGGTTAAAGCATTCGCTTTCATGAAGCTCGCTTCAGCATTGAAGGCCAGAAACGTATTTGCAATTGTGAACCACTTTTTATTGGTAATGGATGTAATGTAACTATTACATGACCTGCTTCTTTGACCCATGAATCAAATTTCTGCAACAACGATTAAAAAACCTTACATTACTAGCTTTCTGACAATTGCTTAGGGACTTGAGGAAGAACTTGATTGACAAAAAATACTTTAATCGAAGCTTGGTATTTTCGACATTAATGTAATGTAAGATACATTTATATATAATTTGTTTATATAGGTAAGAGATCCATTTCACCCCAAGAAAGTTCTAGAAATATAAATGAAGATGTTTGACTAAGACGCATGTCGCAATCGTTAGAGAAGGTTTGCTGATTTTACTAACGGTGGCTTCATTCATTTTTACCCAGATCTGAGCACTTGAAAGCGAGAAATATATCACATTTACGAGTCCTGGATGTACTCGGGTCTTCTCAGCGTTAGTTTGTAGCAGCCTCCACAGGTCGGTAATACGATATTCGTCACGCTCTATTAAAAAACGCGGTGTGCACTCAAACCGGTCTGGAATGCGCAGAAAGGTCTATACTAATTATATTTCTTTATATGTCCTTGTATTTCCTATTAATTGTATTATTGGTGATTGAGGAACAATAAATTGTACCGATACTCAATAACACTCGCTAGTTTTTTGATAAAATGTAATTTTCACACAATATATATGTATAGTGTATCTAATTAAATACTGCAACTAGATAGTTTGTTCGCCAGAATAACACCGGGTTAACTTTATAAGATATCTTAGAGGCCGGCAACGCACTGGTGAGGCCTCTGGCATCGCGAGTGTCCATGGGCGGCGGTATCACTTTACATCAGGTGAGCCTCCTGCTCGTTTGCCCCCTGTTATATAAAAAAAAAATAGTGTAACTATGAAGTTGTTAGTTAAAAACGGAGCATGCATTTCTCCAACAGAATAAATAATTACGATCATCGGTCGATAGACGTATGATCTTCGACTAGTTCTCTTAATATTGGATAACGATCATTGAAAGTTCCAGTTTACTAGGTGAAACATGAAAGCTTCTACGAAATGTTTCTAGTAATATCGGCTCACATAAACAAGGCTTAAGTCTTGTTACTAAGGCAGTCGATAGGCGTTGAATCAAGACGGCTCCTTGTCTGCCGACTTGGAAAATTACACAAGGTTCTTATATCTTGTCAAATGCCTCTTTATCTTATTTAAATTACTTTTGAAATAATTACATGAAATACTTGACGGGCGAAGAGTAAAGAAGTATTCGTAGAAATAGTTCAATTGTTACTGATTGAATATTTCATTAGAAACACATCATACAGTTTCGTTCTTTTGACAGCAAGAACTAAAGTGTGTGTGTAGGTGGTGGAAAAAGTAGATTTATGAGTTTGCAATATTTAAGTAAATCACTTAATTTATTATGTGTAATCGTATCCACACGTTTTCTTATAGACATCTATTTTGTATCAAAAACTTTCAGTAAACTTAAAACCTTTGCGAGTATATGACACTGATGAATGTGCTGAAAGAGCCATACATCGATGTTTGTTGATGGATTTATCGTCTGTTACTTTACTAATATGAACTGTTTTGTTAAAAAATGTTTTACGTACACCATCAGAATTCTGAAAAGGTATAATTTGCATTCATACATACGATAAATAATAAATAAAATAAGAGGATACGAGCATTGTTCTTATATATATGTATGTATGTATTGTAAGTGGGGTTTTTTTTTGCTATGTTTTATGGTTGGTTTACAATGATACAAAGTTAGGTTGGGGGGGGGGGGAAGGGGGGGGCTTTTGAAATCCTCTTTTTTCCCCCCCCCTTTCCGGGGGGTTTGTTTTTTTTTTTTTTTTTTTTTTTTTTTCCCAAGGGGGGCCCCCCCCTTTTTTTAAAAAAATAAAAAAATTTTTGGGGGGGGGGGGGGGGGGGGCCTGACGTTTTAAAAATATAATCATAATGTCAATAAAGATGTTGATAACAATTAAATGTTTCTTTTATTTAGGCAGACAGTAAGCAACATCGCCTTACAACACGTCCAACCCAGTTTTCGTTGAACTTATCTACCCAATTATAATTTCTATTACCACTTAATTAACACAGCCTAGTAGATTTAATTACAACATGTATACAATAATGTGAGCTTATGTAAGTAGATATAAACTAGTATTACAGTCTCTTTAATTGGTAAATACATGTCTATAAGATTAGGGAATTACTGGCAATTACGTCGTTGTCTAGAGAACTAAGATTGACTATCTTAAATCTTGTTATAGTTATACTGAATTATAAATTAAACTTCATGACTTTAAAATGAATCAAATACAACTATCATTACTAAATTGGTAAACTATTAAATGAACAAAAAACTACAACGAGATGTTTCTAATTAAATTCCAAATTAAAGATTAATAATAATTTAAAAAACTAACAGTTATTCGATAAACATATATTAATTCGCGTGTGTATGTATTCTATATAGATGGGATACAGCTTTAGAATGGAAGGAAAGATATGATAGATCCAGACAAATCAGGATTAAAAATATGCTCATTGTTTCGTCATTTGCTTCACATTCAAGCCTCACCCATTTAAAAAATAAATGTTTTTGAATATATACGTGTGTATATAAATACTAAACAATATATTGTTTAATTAAAGATCTAACGAGTGAAGGTGAAATTCAAAAAGATGTTAAAGGCAACCACCTAAAGGATGGAGTAAGATAAACTTAGTCTAGCTCGCGAAGTTTTGAGATTGTTTACCGAAGCAATCTGTTTGTTTTCTAACAAAAGCAATATTGAAGTTGGTACAATTCTTCATTAAAGACATATTTGTGGTCAGAGTATTTCAACCGTGACATCTTAAGGAATTCATGTTAAAAATATGTTAACGGGATTGAAGGTGAATTTCGATTTTGCAATTTTTAATTACCCTAGCAATTATAAAACTCATGTATAACGTACTTGTCTCACAGCATTCTATCTTCTACTAGATTAATCACAATAAACTATGATTAATGTTATACGTAGTACTTTCATGAAGTTGCAATTTTAAATTTAGAAGCATCATCTGGAGCTGCAGAAATGGCTGGTCGAGAATTTACTATGATATAATTTTTAACATTTATTTTTATTGTTATTTTTTTTTTTTTTTTTTTAAGGGGGGGAAAAACCCCCGGGGGCCCCCCCCCCCCGGCACCCCCCCCCCCCCCCCCCCCCCCCCTTTTTTTTTTTTCCCCCCCTTCAAAAGTAGGAATATAATTTTTAACTATGAATTGTGGTGTATTATTTATAGTTCACATTTATGTATATGATCAAAGTATATTAAAACTTACATATCTTGTGATGTAGAGATATTATAACGAAATTGGGACATATTTCCAAACGCTCGATTAGCCCCTAGGTAAGTTGTTTATATTGTTATGGGTGCTTACACAAATGATAAACAAAATATATTTACGTACAAAGTTTAAAAAATACACATAAATGCGCCAATGATGACCCATATCAAGATATAAGAGTATATCAACAAGTAGGCCTCCAGCCCTTGAATCAGTTATCTTTACGAATCCAGGACATCTGATCGTTAATCACGAAGCCATAGAGGCAATAAAGAGGTAATAAATGATTTTGAAGATATCAATAAAAGTTTGGGTTCATAGCGCCTACTAATTTATTGGTCCAGTTAACATTGTCACTTCCGTAATTTGCTTGAAGGAAACGTAACGACTTCCTTTCCTTTCTATTCATTGCAAAACCCGTATACACTTTTCCTTGACATTGCCATAAAGATCAACTGATATGTTCTTTAACTTTGTTAAGAATTTGCTATGATAACCCTCTCGCATTGTCATCATAGAAATTCTGATGTCCATTGTCTTCTTTAAAAACCCCGATAAGTGATGTACAAAGAAGTTTGAGTTTATAAAAACAGAGAGAAAATATAAATTATCTTTATTTATTAATTGTCTGGAAGAAAGTTTAACCGTCCATTTGTATTACATGGTATATATTTTATTGTATCTATTGTTATAACTCATGAGTTATGGAAATAAATAATATTGCTTTTAAACATTTTCATATTAAATTCATAAAAGTATACATAAATCATGTTTTGTTTTTTTATCTTTTTTGAAATCTGTTGTAGTGAGAATAAAATGTATTTTAGCTGTACATAATAAATTGTCCAACCACTGGAATACCCCAAGGAAAAATAAAACTGGCGACTTATCTTTGCTTTTTAACTTCATTTTTACTTCTTTTTATATTTTTTTTTATCTCCTTTTTAATTGAAGACTAGTTTAATCTAATACTTATACCCAGACATAGTAAAAGATAGATGAGCTAACGACACGTAAAATTCAGCACAAAATGCACTCTATTCATACATTCATAACAATTTTGTTCTAAAACTGTGAATAGCACTCGAAACTGTGTGGTTTTCTCTTTGAGCTGTTTTTATATCTCATATATCGTTTCTGCAAAAAGAAAATGATAGAAAAATATTATTTATATAGAGTTGATTTTTTATTTTTATAAATACTTTGAATAGTTATTATTTAAAGAAGAGTGTATTATTTTAGCTACGTAATTATGATGGCCTGAAGTCGAAAGGAAAATGGATGCATTTGAAAAGTTTATTTGTAAGGCTCATTAGATTTTCGTAACTTAAACATTCCGTTAACTTAAAACCCGAATCGTTAAAACTTTTAACTGCAGCTTAGGAAGTAATTGACCCAAATTTTTCGAAATTTAAAGATTTTAATTATATACCTCTATCAAACTAAAGTTCTAATTGATAGAATGATGATTTTTTTGCGTTGTGCGAAGAGTTGTAATGTAAGTAATTAATAGTCTAAGGAAACGTGCTCGGCCCAAAAACTGTAATGTAAGGTTAGACAAATTAACAAATTCGTTGTTGCGTAACGATATAAAATAATGTTATAATAAGAAACTCCAAAGGCTACTTTAAAGTTTCATTTATTCAAGAAAAAAATTAGCTCAACAAACGAATTAACAGTCGAATATGGTGAAGGCTGTAAAATATAATTGCGAGTGGCATTTTGTGTAACAGTGGAAATTTTTGGAATACTTAAAAAACATTTTCAGTGTAATTGGTGTGGTTAACGAATCGCGACATAAATGCCTTTTGAAGTAGTCGCCTCTTTGTGTTTTAAAGTTCCTGTTGGTATATTTTATGTGCGATTCATATTCAATTTGCAATTTTTTTTTTTTATATCTTCAATCATAGAACATATAAGTTTGGATGAAGTTTTCAGTTTTCAATTTTTTAGGAAATTTTAAAGGATTCATTTCGACGAACGGTAAGAAAATAGGTTTATGAATTGCATTATACGAAAAAAGTGTACCGTATAACATCTAATCGATACATACATATCACTAAGTTACGCGTTAATTTAAAATAAATAAGGAATTTATTTAACACATACTTTTGTGTTTGTGTACCTACTAAAAATATATGATTACTGTATTCTAAGATCATTAATCTATGATAAGACCCATTCCTTTTAGGTGATTGAGGTAATATTGGTTTGATGTAAGCATTGAATAAGTAATGAAATTGAAGGCTGAGAGATCGGCGTCTAGCCTTTGCTGTAAGTACTATGCCTACTTTAACAGGCATACAACACTTAGCTTTTACTATTCTTAAATAATTTATAAATCCTGGTGTAGACGGTTTAAGTACGATAAATTAAGAATTGTCTCGATGAAAATGCCAATATTGCATACTTTGCTGAAATATCAACGATCCTCATTACGGAAACCATTCAGCAGTTACCTGAAAGAGAACTATTAATTTCATATGCGGTCAGTTATTTTTTTAGTTGGTTAGTTGCGGGTTCGTCGTAATATTATCCACACTTAGATTTTTTTAAACGAAAAAGTAACTAAAAATAACAATATAATTATATATAGCATTCATAAATATTTTAATTCTTTTTACAAAAGTATATCAATTTAAAAAATATATGTTAAATAAGTATATAAGTGATTAATTATGAACGAATAGACCATATAAAGATCGTAATTCTTAAAGCAATATACCAAGCGCAAAGACATGCTTGGAATACTGAGTGCTATTGTTTTTATTTCTTTATTTTCTGCTTGTTCGGACCTTTGGGTAGTTGGCACGTATGACTATTTATTAGTGTTGTACTTTTATGACCTGGTTTTGTCATTAATAAAACCTCGAGGAAAATAGACGTTTCACTCCACATGTTTTTTTTCCTACAATATCTATAGCCCAATTGTGACCAAGGATGTTTTTATGTTCTTCAATGATAAGTAATGGTTTCAATAATATTTTAAATACAATATAACAGTTTGGTAGTTTGGCACGTCCAGCGAAATCGACATCATACTAGAAATACTGATATGCAGTTTTAAGAGTTAAACACACAGATTTTTAATAAATAGAAGTTTCGTAGGAGGTTTGCTAACGGTCCAGTTTAGTATTGGTATAGCAATCGTTTTAGTACCACTCGACGAGGTTGCGTAATAATTGTATACTTAAAATGCATACTAAAAGTCGAGAAATGAGGATGGCTATTGGGATGTGGTAGCACTGTAGCGTCGTGTTCTAGTGTGTAAGTTTTAGTATATAGAGCGTTTTTCGCAAGCCAAGATCAATAAAAAAAAAATCAAAGCAATGGTATATGATTTTACCTACAATGTGATTTATATTTGACAAACAAAAGGTTTTTGAAGCAAGGCCACACCTAATGCTAGCAATTCTCACTTTGAAGGTCATTTAGGTTTTCTTCACAAGAGAGAGGTGTTGTTATACTCTTTAATTCACCGTATTTAAAATATTTTGCGTTGCTTTTGTTGTTTCTTTCTGTCAAATAGTGATTAAGCTGTAATAAAAAGGGACAAAAAGGGATTATAATGGTGCAAATGTTACATAAAAATTTACACGGGACGTTTTACTAAGTTGTTAGATTGAATATCTATTGCGTGCAATGTACGTGAAAGGCATTATTTTGATATGGTTTATTTTTAGAGAGATCTCTGGGCGGAAGTTCCAGTTCCAGTACCAGCTCGTTCCTCTTTATCACTTCCAGTAAAGAGCGGTTCAGATCATAGAGACTGCTGGGAGGAGTTGTTCGGATAGATAATGAGAGCTAAATTCTATCGTCCGCATCGAGACACCTAATTTATTCCTAATTCCACCCGTATTACATCGATGTTTGAACTGAGTGCTTCAGAAGGCACTTTCTGCTGCGCACCACCGCTATGTGGAACCAGCTACTTATAGAGGTTTTTTCGAACCAATACTACTTAGGGACCATCAAGAAAAGAGCGCTTCGTCGTGGGAGTGCTCCAGCATTGTGAATGATGAATAACTTATTCGGATCAGGATGAATAGCCAAGTGTAAGCTATTCGAACTTCCCCACTTTATCTCGCTCGCAACTTGAACTCAAAAATATATATTTATATATTAATGACAAAAAATAATAATATAACAGCAAATTTTTCTACCAGTTAGTTAGCGTAGAGTGGACAACAAAGACTTGCAAGAAGCTCTCCGCGACTCGTCTATCGGCAAGTAGTAATTTTTAGAGATATAGGGAGGCTGTACCATTACACCAAGCCCCGCTCGATATTTAAGGGATTCATACTAATTACTACTAAAGTAATCGCCGAATAGGTCTCGGTAAATAGATACGCCTTACATTTCAGTGAGAATAAAACCCAAACGCAATGCAATTTCGCGCAAAATTAATTATATTCAAAATTAACATCATCACCACATATAAACAAAGCTAAACACAAAAAGTAACCATTCGAACGACGCTAGGCAAGCTATGGCGAGCCATTAGTCATGGAAAGCTTTTCAAAAGGTATTTCACATAAACATAGTGCTCGTATATCTTAGCGCCTTATACTTTAATGTTGTTCAAAAACGATACATTAATAATAATAATATCAGGACACATTTTTACACATAGTCATTTAGCCTTGGAGTAATTATAGCTTGTATACATCTGTTAAATATATACATACATTGATGGTTTATACATATATATAACAACCAGACCACAGCCATCATGATCATACAAATGTTGACTGTACCGGTGATTAAACCCTCTGATCGACAGAACGGCATGGTGACCATTCTGCAAATTTTGCTCATTGTTATTTTTAAAGAATCACCCAAAACCATAATATCACTTTATCTACTAAAAGGGTGTAAGGATATAAAAGTGAACTGTTAAATACTCTAGTTCGTATTAATAATAAATATAGTTTACCCCTTTATTAACAAATAACAAACTGATCAAGCAGAACTGCAGAAGCTATTAATTATAATTTAATAATGATCAGTTAAAAATACCGATAAACAAAAGTTTGTAGGGCAGTAATGAGGCTTGAGGCTGGTTCTAATAAAGATTAATCATTTCTCTTTCGGCATCTTAAGCCGATGTTAAAAGAAATTTCATTTGTTTCGTCAAACATTTAATAAGACGGCATTCATTTTTTGAATAAGGGTAAACTATAGCCACGAATGAAGAAGGCTGCAGTGCTTTTCAAAAACTTGCGGCGTGGGTGTATTGAAATATTTGTGTTGAGTCTGTACACAGTTTGTTAATTTTTAGGTGTTATGGCTGCATTTATGTTTTGAAACTCGCACATATTTCTGTTGAAGAAATAACAACATACACTAAAAGAAGAATAAAATAAATATTAAAAGGCACTATCAATGAAACCCTCCGACTCTCATCTAGTAAGTTTTTTTATAAATGCTATAAACGGTAGTTGCATCAATCCAAAAGTATACATTTCAGAACAGTGATGTGAACGAGCTTATTATATGTAGTACTAAATAATAATAATAAAAATTCTTTATTGCACACACGAAACATAGAAAGAAACTTATATTAGACTTTAAAAATAAAAATAAACTTATTATGAATGAACTTATAATTAATGCCTGTGTACAGAGGGCGGTCTTAAAGCTACGATAGCTATTTCTTCCAGACCCAGGTTGCAGGAAATACTAAATAACATAAAAAAGGAGTAGCATTTTTCTATATATAATATTTTCTACATATATTTACTTATAAGCTAGTTTTATTTTGAAATCTTTGTATTATTTAAATGTTCTTTAAGTGAAGTACGACTGTATATATTTATTTATTTTTTTGTTAACTGTAAGAATGTAAATGAAATTTACGTGTTTGAGTTACAAAATCCCAATAGACCAATCTATAAGCAATACTCCGAGAAAAAACTTACAACCACTCGACGCACGATTCGCCTCGAAACCGGAGCATCCTCAGGATGTTGCCGAACAGTTTTACTCATGAAACGCTGTTTAGAGGCAACATCTAATAGGGTTTTGTACTATGGACTTCCGCAAAGTAACACCTAATTCTATTAATTACGTCTTCGAGTTAACAAAACTTCTTTAAATTTTTTATGAGTTATAAGTTATAACATTAATGTTTACAATTTGCAATAATTTTTTATTTTTTTTATTGATTGTGAATATCAATAATGTGAGATTTAATTGCCAAAAATGTGTGTGCTATTCATTGAACACATACGTTGTCTATAATGTACAATTGGCAATTTAGTGATTCGTTACATCAATATTTTGCTTATTACATTTTGCTGTCAGCTAGCGTTTATATATTGGCGCATTTATGGATTACAAGCCCTACTATGTATGAATATATGCGGTAGATAATAAGGTGTTACGCTATGAATATGAAGGACTGAATTTCATGAGAATAGCATGGTGATTTCTGAAGGTTGTTTTGACATACGTGGACCAGGAGAAAAAGTATAACATAATTGGTCAGTCGAAATAAACATTAAGTTTTGATTATATTCTCTTTGATAACAAGTTTGTTTGAGATCAAGTTTGTCATATCTAAATTTATACATATGTATAACATTTGTATTCGCCATAGACTATATTATTTGATTCGCCTTCTAGTAAACAAGAATAATAGAATCTCTTTGGTGTACAAACTTCGTGGTTTGACTTTAAGTTTGCGTCCTAATGATGTTTTTACTTTGCTTCCTTGTACATTATTGTCATCTAAAATTCAAATATTTAGAATTTGTTCTACATTGTGTCGTATATACTTTTGATACATTAAACATATTTTCACTTTACATGGTTTTTAAGTTTTCATATGATCCATCGATATACCATACCATCGATACCTACAGCCGAGTAACGGACCGAAGAGGGTTGAAATAAATGAACTAGAAAGATTTAACATTAATAAAGGACCCTACTGTAAATATCTACGCTGTCCATTCTTCCACTTCGATTAACACTTTAAATTCTGCATTAATTAATTTCTAAGTTAACCCAAGTCAATGAGAAAAGCTATATGGTGTGGGGTATTCTGTAAGACAATCAGTTGAAGTGCTTTATTAATTACCAGTTCCCTGCACTCTCACCCGCATTAATTAAAACCACCGTTCATATCCTAACACGTGAAAAGTAGCAATTTTTCCCTTTTCCACAACATTTTTTATTTATCCTCCGAACTTAGTATAGAGCTTAGATATCCCTCTTCTTCGATATATGCGACCTTAGTAGTTACTTTTTTTTAACCCAACAATATCAAAACCAAGATATAAATAACAGGTAGTTGTACTCTTATGAAAGTCAAAAAATAATAATTTATTTAAGTACTTTGAAGACCACGATAACCTGGGTTCGTTCTTATATAATAGATTTAACAATAATGTTAAATACAATACATAGCTGGAGTTTTAAACTCTCGTGATGCTTTTAAACTGAAAGCGATTAAATCGGGATAACAATGCCTTTAATTTAAACTTTGTCAGCCGATCCAATGAAGGTATATCGTAAAACGCATCTCATATCCGCGAAAGCAGGATAGCTGCATATTGGAATGGAAATGACGCAGTCAGCACTACATCTTAATAGCTCATAAACTTGACACGCTAACAAATGCTAGAACTCTTTATGACATTAAAGATAACGTGCATTAAAAGTACTTTTATCTCTTTTTGGAAATGGCCTCTGTTATTACAAGGGCCCTCAGTTACATCTGAAGCTGAAGGCTAATAAAAAAACTTTTTGAAACAAACTATTGAATCGCAGGTGAAACCGCTAGTCACAGATTATCAGATTAGATCTGATAATCTGAGCCTAGAAAAGTCTTTATACAAGATCTATATGCGAAACGGAGACAACTGTATTAATTTTGATAGGAAAGCTACGAATGATGACGTTTCAAACCTCAGGTCACATTTATCCCTCTTTTACTTAAAGCTTCTGCGTAAAATCTCCATCATTTACAAATAAACCATACCATACCATACACGAGTTCTCAACGGCCCTCGTATTTTAATTAATGGCCACATCAAGTTATGCGTATAATTTTAACCGAGAATCTCTTGACATTTAAAATTCTACTCGCCTTAGGTAGTTTAAGTATTATTACTTTAAGAGTATAATATTAAATCACATTCCCAGATGCATACAATACAAATATTAGATACGTTTATTGAGAATAAATACAGTACGCATTGAAATGAGCATTTGAGCGCTTAGTCTTATTAGCAAAACAGATTTATTGCAAGTGATTCCGATGAAATGCTCATATTTGTAAACGTCGGTGCAATCCGCGCTGCTATTACGGAGTTTGCTGACTTCAATGAGTCCAGTCCAGTTAGCACATATAATTCGTTATATTATGATATTTTTATATTTATTTTAATAATTATGAGAGATAAAATAGTTTTGGAATTATGATGTATATTTCTAACTTGGATTTATTAATGTGTTATCCACGAAATGTTGACTATTATAACATTTTGAGACCGTAGATTACAAGAGGATATAATATATTAAAAGTGCCTTAATTTGTATATAAACATCTTGGTGTAGTATATTCGGAACTTTAAAACAAAACGCTACATGTCAAAAAGCTTTTAAATTTCATTATTAAAATCCTCAAACTTTAATTGTATATAAGTTAATTCAAATAATCTTTTGTTACAGATATCCTGATAGTATCACGATGCTGGACATACGATACGAACAAGATATACGATGACAAAATTTATCCACCCAGCACTATGTCATAAATCTTCTTGCTATGACTAATATTACGTTAGAGCTTGAAGATTTCAAATGCAAACTTCTCACTGGGCCCAGCTGTTCCGACGACTTAATACCAGGTCTGGAATGTTCGGAGAACGTAACTTTCCTCTACAACTGCGAGTTAAACTTGGATGTTCAGAATGAAACTTCCTATACCTGCGCCAAATGTGCCATGGGTAATAACAGCGACGCAACATCATGCGATTTTAGGCTCAATTTGATGACTGTTGTCTTCGAAAATGCCCTGAAGAATGTGTGGTTGAAACTGCCTGATTACCTTTGCGATTGGAACGATTTGGTATGTTTTCATGACTCGCTGCGGACGTACCGTGTCGCCAATGACAGTTTGAGTGTTTTAGAAAGTTTTCAGTGTAAGTGGAATTATGGTAATGTTACGGAAGACGTAGGTATTGAAGCGCGTTATGAGTGGACATTCTTGTTCGTCATTTTGTTTATAGTAGCGGGTGGGCTGGGAAATATTCTCGTGTGCTTGGCCGTGTGCCTCGATAAGAGGTTGCAGAATGTTACCAACTACTTCCTTTTGTCTTTGGCAATAGCGGATTTGTTGGTCAGTTTGTTTGTGATGCCGATGGGTGCGATACCAGGGTTCTTAGGTAAGTTCATTTTGTATTTATGAAATTTATAAGAGTTACAGTTATAAGATTTAAACTAAGTACCAAAATTGAATGTAAACATTTAATATTTTAACGTAATAATCATGATATTAAGACATTGATCTCTCCTGGAAATTCTATACCTAGTTTAATTTAGCAATTTTGCAGGTTATTGGCCGTTAGGCGTTGTCTGGTGCAATGTTTATGTGACATGCGACGTGCTCGCCTGCTCAGCCAGTATTATGCATATGTGTTTCATCAGTATTGGCAGGTATATATACTATAACTAAACTCTTATATATAGTACTATGTAGGTGAACTATACAGCTTGTATGTCTTACATAAATAGGCTTGTCCATTGAGCTTTGACCTCAATACATAGAACATCTGTGAATTTGATTTCCTAACGGGATACATTTTCGGAGCATATTCTCTTATTTCATAATATAATCTTAAGTCTCCCCTAGTATCAAATATATCAGTACAACTTTGTATATATATTTATATATTTTAAAGGTTAAGAATTAGGCATTAAATATATATGTACATTACTAGGTTAGCAAATCTTTAATTATTACTTATCAGTACATCAAAATATGTTGTTTAAATATTACATTGTTTATTACTATAAAAATATAAAAAATACACATAGTAAAAACTTAGGAAACAAAAGCGGAGGTCAACGCAAAAAGAGATATTTAAACTACAAAAGGTAAATTATTTATAGTACTTAATAGACAACTTGCTAAGAATGTACCGAAGCTGGGGCGTGGATTTGTGATGTTAAAGTCCGACTTCTATTTAATAACGAATATGTATCATTATATTTTAACACTTGATATATTCCCAATCTGCAGAATTAAAAATCAAATAACATTAATAAAAGAATGCTTTAGAGAATTTTAATTAAACAATGCAACATAAACAAGAGAAAGATATACAAATTTAATATTATATTAAACAATGTATTTAATATAAAAGGATAATTAAAAAAGATTTATTCTTTGATTACACTAAATTGAATCTAAAATAAGCCTAAACAGAATCGAAGCCCACGCCAACAGCAGCCGCTCCCATTTTCCAATCGAATTGTCACATCGCGTTGATTTTTTTTTTTTCAATTTTTCCGAAAATATTCCATACCTCGCATCCTAATAGAATAGATTGGTTCTTTATCTTTACGACTGGGCCCGCTCACCCTAATCATAGGATGAAGATGTTACGACGGAATACTCGCTTATTCGTATTTTTCCCTAATATTCTAGTACACGAATAATTCGTTTTTGATTTCCCAAATGATGCCTTTATGACTCTGATAAGCTGATTCCATAGAGAATTGCCGTTCATGTTATGCTCATACATATTATACAACTTTTAAATATATTTATCGCGTGCCTACTCGTTACATTTGCAGTAAATAATAATAATAATTTTATTTCTATTATGAGTCACACAAGTATCAATATAAATTGGTAATAGACCTTCCATATTCCGAACCTAACAAACCTTATTATAGGCTATTCAACTGAATAATAAGAAATAACGATTATTAAGTTACAAACCCGGCAGTATTCATTCATGATACTAAAATATCATACGTGTTGTCTTAGAAGATAACCCTTTTAAGCTCAGAATCACTGCGTATGCAACATTAATTTGAATACATTTACAACTTATGTCAATGCATTAAGGTTGAAATTCGCAATATTAAGGGTAAAGCACTCGAGATTGTCGGAATTTTGCTCCAAATTTGGATGTTACAGCTTATTTCTGTGTTGTGTGAAATAGCGTTACCAGAGATATTATCCCTCGCTTATTAATGGCAGGGTTTGCACAAAGATTTTTGACAGTTAATTTTTATATGTCCATTACGAACCCTACCCATTTTATTAAATACACGAACTAATTCAAATGTTATTACTAATATTTTGTCTACTGCTTTGGTTTCGCCACAAAACTTTATTCTGTAAAGAAAATAATTATATGTGACTCCCTTTTAACTCTCAGTATTTCCCTAAATTCACTAAGTAAAGTACTTAATTCCCTGTATATTTATATAGCTTAAAAGAATCCTCGGTAAAAATTTGACAAACTCTGATTTTAATACCGACTAGACTGGAATGGAAGTTATTTAAGAAATATGCATTACTCAAGGGATGGGTTAGATCTGCGCTATTTAAAAATTCATCTAAAATACAGTTTATTTCGATGAAATCGTAAACATAATGTACCAGACAAGTTTTATTTTACAGAATGAAAACATTTACGAGATCATAAAAATGAAATTGAAGTGGTGTTTTGAATACTTTGCGGATGCTTCAAGACTGCACTTGTAAAACTTACTTTTGTTGATTGTGTATACAAATGTTTTATTTCGATAACAATACAATAATAATAATCATAATGTAACGTTATCATATTCTGTCAAATTTGCATAAATAATCGTTGGCACTGAAGTAATCATTAGGAATATGTGATGTGTAAGCACATGTGTGAATATTGTAAGTGAATATTTCAATCACCAAAGAGATCGATCACGAATATTGTGATAAAGTGTTACTGGCTGAAAAAATACAATCCACGTACGGATTAAAAAATGAAGAAGAAGACTTTCTGTAGAAGTAAGTCTTTAGCACTAAAGATTTCACAAAATTTGATTAATTCAAATTTAGAATAAATTTATTAAAATCAATCTTAAAGTATTGGTACTAAAACTATGGTGTTATTCATCGAATGATAAAAAGTAAACAAAATCTTAATAAAACCACTTATTTTTACAAGAGATTATCTAAATATACCTTATATTATTAAGATAACAAAGCGCAGTCTTTGTCTACTTTTCGGAGATCGATATACTTCAGGAAACCATTCGATTTAAATGTGCAGAATGAATTTCTTCGTTCACTCAATAGTTAAATTTCCGTTAACGCAAGAATATACTATGAAATATAAACAGCACTAAAATAGTTTTAATGTTTTTGCTGTTTATATCAACACTAGTAAACTGACAGAGTTTGTACTGAATTTTATAATGACTGACAGCTAACGAATCTTAGGTGTTAACAATTTTTATTACTATTATTTATTTTGTTTACATTTTGTGTTTTGTTTAAAAAGAGTTTCTACTTCATTTTGTGTTATCAATGATTTACATACAAACAAATTGACTCTCAACAAACGCGTTGAGCTTAAATTTATTTTTCTCTATTAATACTCGTCTCTTGTTTTATTTTCAACATAGTTTAGGTTGTAATCGGTAAACCTAAAAAATATTTTTACTTCTTTGATAATTAACTTGTATTAGTGAATTGTAGTATCTAGTTTGTATAGTGTAGTATAGTATATGTACAGTATTTGTTATATATAATTGTAGTATTTAGTTTTATAGTTACATTGTTTTAATGTTTCGTTTATTATTTTTTTGGCTTTAATATTTGTATATGAAATAAAATCATGGGAAATAATATAATAATAATACATTGAAGCCTCGTGGAGAATTAAACATTATGAATCTCTTGCGAAGGGTGTCGAATACGCTTTTGAGAAGTTTCAGATGAATCACATTATGTAAATGTATTGCTCTGGAAAATTATTTTCGGTACTTTTTGAAATCTGATTAAATTGTAAAGTTTTATACGTATACGTTATGTCTGTAATAGTAATTTCAGAAAGACTCGTGATCAGTACAAAGTCAATTTTAATATTCAAACAAATCTAATTGTATTTAAATATTACGAATCAGACTATTTCTTACAATTTGATTAACTTATTAATTTTTACATTTTTGTTTGTGATCTTTTTTATATGGGAAGTTGTCTTTTATGCTTGACACATTTTGTCGATTTGGGCTTAAGTTTTTTGGGTTAGATGGGGATAAAAATCGCTCGCTTAACTACTACGATAATACCCCCATTTAATATTCATAAAAATATATATTTACCATTGAGTATGCGAAGAGGAAACATATCTCTTAAAACATTAGCCAATATTAAAGTATATCTTTGTATGGTTTATTTCAACTATTATTTAACCGAGATAATCTTACATTCCAATAGAGTTTATTCGTGCCGAGAATTCAGAAGCTCAGCTATCAAGAGGTTTGAATTTTTAGCGGTAAAGCCATTTGAGGCTCGATTTCCGACTTGAAGCTTCGGTCGCTTTTGAAATCTCGATGCATTGCTATGTATTTTCAAACCTTCTATATTCTACGTATGTTTATACACATTAGTAGGTGTATAACCTACCTGATATTAAAAGGCTATATGCATTGTACTTATATTTATAGTCCAGTTAGTGTTTTAGTGCTAGTGTCATTAGTGATGTGCTATGATTATACTTAAACATCTTAAAGTACACATTTAAAAAGTGTGAGGCCCTTATTAGAGACTGTAAGAACTGTTCATGGAGACTATTCTTATATTATTTATTCTTTAGCTATTTAAGTTAGATGTAAATTACTCATTAGTCTTTCTCTAGGCTAGATCGTAATCTTTTAAATGATTTGTCTTTGTGAAGGCAATTCATCCCCATTAAATAATAATAATATTATCACAGTGCTAGTGGTACAGTGGTGATTTTTTAATATAAAAATTGAATAAAAATAATCCCTAAAGAAATATGTTTGAAAATATGTTTGGGAGTAGGAAATTAATATCAAGCGTATGTAAAACTATTGAAATAGAGAATAAATAGTAAAATAATAATATGCTTATATATAAATATATAATACTATAATAATAATTGTAACAAAAGAATTACTAAAATCCCTATCTGGTGAAAAGATTGAACTGAAAGAGAAATCATCGCAAACAATAAAAAGTTAATACATTCTATTATTCCTTTTTAGATAGCTTTTTAAAAGTTTAAGAGAAAAGTTTCAAGAATCATTAGTAAGAAAATGGAATTCATTATGTCGGTTTTATGAGTTCAATGTGGATTCCACATTTTGAAACTTTAGTAATGATTAAAGAATTACGTTTCAGTTTGTTTTACGTGAACTAATTGCAAAGTTACATCTGATGTCTTCGATTTCTATTTTTTATTCTTATTATGTAATTGTGTGTTTAAAATCCAAAACTTCTTGTTATCTTCTTTTGAATTGATGATAGCTACAGTATTTCTTTCTAATCTTTAGGGATTGCAGTAGTGACGCTCATTTCATTCCTATATTTATCTAGTATTCCGAGTGTATTACGAGTATTAATTAACATTTTCTTGCATTTACACACTTTACATTTTTTTTAATTTCATGTTTAGATTCATATTTATTAATATCATCCATATTCTCAGTAGTTTTATTTTTACTGGTAGAGATCATGCAAAGGCTTCCTAGTTTTTAAGGATTGTTTTTATTTGCAACAAAAGGTTCTATAAATAAATTGTAACCAAAATTGTAGCTATTCGCTACATGCTACGGACGAGCTACGCGGTTTTGCAGCTTGGCCTGGGCTAAACGCTACATTTTAGTGATGTCCTACATTAAATGAATGGCTGGAAATTAAATAGGAAAAAAATGTTTTAACGATAAACTAAACTAAAATATTATAAGAATCTTAAACAAAAACAGTGGCTAGAACAAATAATTAAAATAAAGAATTTTTCATCGTCGAAAGGCAGAACATGTTAGCTGTAATTCGCAAAGCTTTACAACCAAGGGATGAAAAATTAGCTTAAAGCTAATTATTTCGTGAAATTAAACCTTCATATCACAAATTTAAAGTAGATTTATCATTACTGTAAACTAATTTATGATTTTCGCCAGGTACCTGGGCATCAGGAATCCGTTGAAGAGCCGTCATCATTCAACAAAACGAGTGGTCATAATAAAGATTGCTCTCGTCTGGCTTCTAAGTATGATTGTATCGAGTTCTATTACAGTACTGGGTAAGGCTATATACAATTTTAGTTTGACTAAGAGACTATAAGCCCTACTTAGAGCGGTCTATTAGCATATTACTAAAATACCTAACTATTTTTTAGTAATACATTTTTAGTACCTTCATTGTACTTTCGTTAATTTAACTTAGTATAAGGCTTCATTAATCAACAACACTGAGTACGGTTGTTAAAACCTTAAGTACCTATAAGTAGAAAAGCACCAGTAACTATATTTATCGGAATGAACACTTCGACTTTATTTTATATATATATATATATAGTAAAATATATAGTAATTACAATTTATATGAATACAAAAGTTAATTAAATCCCCAAGGATCCGCTGTTATTGCTCCACAAATTCAAGCAATTACAATACGTATTTCAATATAATAAAGAATAATAATTATGTGCTATATTGAAACAACCGATGGTTGGATATGTGTGAGTGTTAAAATATTTAAATAAATGCTAAGGTAATTAATGTTGTGTATAAATTGAGCAGCTTCGAATATAACACAGTCAATACCTTGTCTATGACACAAAGTCGTTTTACTGCGTTAATATTTAATGAAAATTGAAAGATATTGAGAAAAACATTATCTGGAAGAAAAAGGCAACCACGCGTAAAGGTCTTTCTCGAATGGCTGAGTCACTAAATGTTTACAATAAACATTCAGATGTTTCAACATTTCACTTTCTTTAACGTATTTTCTTCAATTCAAACGCAAGTAAAGAACAATACGATCTGAAAGTCTACGATGCTCAAAATATAGTTAACAAAGGTACATATATTTGCTTTTTATTAGCGCAAAATGAGAAAATACTCAAAAAGTCAATACTAATTTAAATATACGATTTGTCTCTTTTCATTAATACTCTTAATACGGTTTACTATTTTGATATATAACTAAAAACACAATACTATTGTTGCTTCACAACTTATTATTTTGGTTGATTTTTTTAAAACTAGTTTCACTAAAAAACGACACGCAGTGTTTGGCGTTAATTACATCCTAAAACATATTCAACAAAAATAGATGATACTGGTGTATATATATATATATAGAGATATATATATATAGGTATATATATATACACAAAAGTATTTGTTAGTGATAAATACATAATCTATTATGAATTGTGTTCACTCATTACGTTGGAGTCGAACTATGATTTTCTTAAAGAGAGTCTAACAAGGCTCTTGGGACGTTAGTAGCAAGAACTTAATTAAAATTCTAATTCTCATCACGAAACACTTTGTAGTTTCTAAGTGTACCGCAAAGTAGCTTGCATAAGCGATAAAATTGCAACTTGAAAAACATTTAATATTAAGCGCACGTTTAAGTATTATTCTGTATTTTTGAATAAATGCATTTTATTGCATTTATTCGGTCATTGATATTTAATTTATTAAAGAGAAAGATGGGGTAATATTTTTCGACATAGTTCTTTTTGGATAAACATTTCATTAAAATAAAATATTTAAAAGATTTATTTTAAATTTACAATTGTCACGTTTACGTCACAATATATAACAGATAAAAAAGAACAATGAGGGATGCACTGCCTGTGCATGATTAAACAAACTTCAAACTTAATAACGATTCCATTCTATTTCTGTAACAAAGGAAAACGATTTTTTTTTCATGTAAAAATTATTAAAAATGACCTTTTAGCTTCCTTATCACCATTGATTATTCATGGTAAGTGATCAGATATACAAACGCCGAGATCCCGCCAGAAAATAAAGATACATGTAAGAGGATAGTTTATAATATTTGCACATGATCATGAATATTCGGAAGAGAAACTAATTTGTTACCAATACAATTAACACATCTCTTAGTTCAATAAGGATATCTGTAGGAATTAATTAGACCTTATAATAAAAATATACCGAATTCAAATGAGTTTTAACACGAAGGTTATTCTAAGTTTGATAAATGATTTAACATTGTAGACAAATATTGGTAAATCTAATTGATTGTATTTCAAACATTTTAATTTAAATAATATATATGACAGCATACCTTTTATTGTATGCATTTATATGCCAACATGCAAATATATATGCGAAGAATATACACTGAAAAAAACAGAATAGTGAGCTTATTCAATCGAGGTCCAATTGTACAAATTCTAAGATGATAAACAGTTCCAAAGTACTGCGCGTCCAAATAATAGTTACTGTGCCATAGGAGCGAGAGTATTACAATTTTTAGTATTTATTTATTATTATTATTTTATTATTCATTTTAGTTATCACCTGCCTATCGTGACTTACACTTTGATCCACTCCATTTACTTGTGTAGATTGAGGGGAATTCCTACATATCGACAATAAGCACCGCGCTTTAAGTCTAGTTTTAATATACGCGACAGAGTCATAGCGGGAATATTAATTTCTTACTATACGATTTTTTGCTTTCTAACAGAGCCTTTGTAATTCTAACAGTACGCGGCTGCTCCGATCTTTTCTAGTCTACGACTGATGAAGTGATTGTGTAAATTTAATAGTACCATATACGAACATACTAAGCTATACAGTATCTGGAATATGACTGCTCCTTACCCACTTTGATCATGGCAATCTCTGCTGTCCTATTTTCTTTAACACCATATCGTAACTTGATGTATACGAAAAAAATATGTGCAATAGCGCCAAAGTTTCTAACTCCAAAGAAGTTTTTGAAATAAAATTCGTATTCTAAATTCAAAATAATTAATACAACAAAGAAAAAGAACGTTTAACGTACAGTGTTTATGGCATGATTAGCTAAATGAAACAGGACGGAACTCCACTACTCGTTAAATTATTAATAGTTTATGTTTAATTAATTCGCATTAGAAATTAATGTGAATTAATTATTGAAAGTATCAAAGCTGTGAATATTTCACACATAAGCCCCGAACCAAATAATAAAGATCGTGTAATCGCTTTGGGATTATGTCAAATTGAAAACGGCCATTCCCAAAAGGATTCTTTATAACTGAAACTCGTGCGTTTTACGAACAAGGTTACGAAAGGCATATAAAATCGGATTTCGTCCCATTTTATGACTGATTTCACTCCATTCATTATTCTTGATTTAGGAGGCTTTAGCGAAGCCCGCTGATAACTTAATTGATAATAAGTCTTGCGGATCTCTCCAATAACAATGGCTTAAATTCCACTATCTGAATACCTTCACTAATTTTATTTTCAAACTATTTAGTGTTTAGCACAAAATTATTTCTCAGCCATTAAATTTAGATTTTCCTAACATTGTCTGTTGAAAGTATATTTGAAGTATTTGTTTTGTAAGTAATTATTCGCTCTAGTTCGTATTTCATTTACAAATAGCCCATCTTTGTGCTGAATAACAAATCCGTGAAACCAACATTAGGACTCGCGTTCATAGTACCGAAAACATTGCAGAGCGCTCAATATTCTAATGTCAAATAGCTTTTAAGTTTATTACTAAATTAGCAAATTTTTTTCTAATCCATGGTTGCATACATTGAATCGCAGAAGTATATTCTTCCTTCTTATAAATAATAATGCTCGTAATTGAAACTATACTTACAGCTCTTCCTTTTAAGGTAAGTAATTTAAGAGATATGGAGACTTTTCTGATCGCATTCTATTAGCACCCTCTTAAAGTACTTAACAATCTTCTACGTATGCCCGTTTTATCTATAACCGTTTATTTTTGATATTCGAATACGACAAGATTTGTGAATTTTATTTTTCACCTTATTTTAAATCTTATTAGTGTATAGTATTCTCTTTCTGATCACTAGGGTTGCCTGGAAAAGCAACCCATGAAGCATAAGGCCTCCCAAGGAGGTTTTTGCAGTGAAGCCGCAGTATGTAGATGATAGCTGCCAATAACTGTAATTATCAATTCCCTGCGGCTTCACTCACATTAGTTAAAATACCCGTGTAATATGAGAAAACGTTTTTTTTATTTTACACAAATCAGTTTGATGTTATATTCATCAATCGAGTTATGTAGCCAATTCGAATACTAAGTCAAATAGTTCCTGAAATTTACACGTCCAAATAAGCAAATTCTTCAGCTTATTATTATCATTTATAAATGAATACCCAGAAGAAACTGATAATATGTATGGTAAGACCACACATCTTTAATACAAAATGTTTTATGTTTATATCGATAATGGTTTAATTTTTAATAAAATATTAATCTATAATTTTTATTTAATTAATCGTAATTTTGTATGTTGTAAATATTAAAATACGTGTATTGAATTTAGTGGCATACTCGTTTGTTACATTCTTTTAATGTTGAAATTTCCATTTTAGTGTTGTTTTTAAGATAAGATTCTTTGATAATGTGTACGCCACTAATAAATGGTTTACGCAACGAAATTTGTCTATATATTAATAAGCTATCTATCTGTATTTTGTATAAACTGCTTTCGTTCCATATTTAAAAAAATACTTGTCGAACCACCGATGATATCCCTAGACAATAATTCCATGTTTTATGTAGTAAATGGTAATGTCAACTATCCATCACTTCAAATATACTTGAGCCTAACTCACTAAATGTTCTATTTCCTCGGATTTTTTTCCATGAAATGAAAACATGAATTTAGTACGCGTATTGCATAAAACATGTTAAGGGTCCAAGTGAAATTGTGCAAAATGTAATAATGGCCTGGGCTAGGGTTGGTATATGCGAATTACGAGAAATGGCCTGTTGAGGTTTATTTTAAAATAGCAATACTAACATCCATATGAATATTTAATGTAATATATTTATTTAAATTATACTCACAATATACAATATTAAGTGAATATGTATTAGATAATTCGTATCTAATAATAATAATAATAGCCTTTATTCAGACATAATTTTTTACAATTTCGTCTTATGCTAATCTTAATCTAAGACTCTGGCAAGTCTTCGACACCGACAATCTCGTCTGTTTGCCCCAGTTTGGCAAAGGCCTCCTCCATTCTTTTCCAACCTAATCTGTTTTGGGCTTCCCTTGTCCATGTTTTCCCGGCTACATGCTTAATTTCGTCTTCCCATCTTCGAAACTGTCTGCCTCTTTTTCTCTTCCTGTTTCTTGGGTACCAGAATAGTATGCTTTTATTCCATTTCTCAATACCTCTTATTATGTGTCCCGTCCATTTCTACTTTAGTTTCCTAACTCTGGTGCTGACATCTTCGATTTTTGTCCTCTTTCTGATTGTTGTGTTCCTTATTCTTTAGAATTATTAGAATTATTATTAAAATTTTGTGTTAACAAATAACAAATTATTGTTAACACAAAATTCTAATTCGTATCAAGTGTATGTCTAATACAATATCTCCGTCTTCTGGGTGTTTCGAAGAAGTGTCTTGTATCAAATGGATGTCTTACCTTTATTCCGTATATTCACAAGCACGTGGAAACCCTATAAAAGGGGAAAAATGCGCTAAAGAGAAAATTCTGTTAATCTCTCTTTGTGAGGCTAATATAGCGAGGCTGAGGTTTGTAATTTAAACTTTTTAATTTTCTGATTAGAATCGAATGCCTTCAAACGAATTTGATATAGAACATTTTAATTTTATGAGTTACACTTATTCAATTTCGTTTTATGTTTCAAGGATTTAGATGTAATATATTTTTAAGGTAGGTTATTTTATACTTTAAGTGTGCGGGGATTCGTTTATAATCTAAGGCATTTAAAAACATTAAAAGTATGCTTTATTTAGGTTAATAAATTAATCTTTATTAACTAACAAATATTCAGATTTAACTGGAACTTTCGGTGCATACCTGTATAGATTTAAACTGAAAGATAACCGTGCGAATGCATACAGAGTTATCCCAAGATGTTCTACACTTGCTAAATCACTGCCCGATTTTTGCCCCCCCCTAGATACGACCTGGAACAGAAACTGACAAAAAAACGCTTTTGATTTAACTAGTGTAGTTCCAGTCGTACTAGAAGATACTTTAAGATTTCTGTATAAAAATCATATATAATCGTAGGACCTACAATATCCCCATAATATTGTTTAATATTTAAGAGTCCTCTTTTTTATCTTAATTATAAAATGGCCTGGCCCAGAGGTCGGGGTATGCGACAATAAATTTAAAAAAAAAAAAAAAAAAAAAAAAAAAACGTAACAAATATATTTTAATGTAAAAAGAATTCTTGCAAACGAATTACGGTTTTCAATTATTAAATATAAAATAGGGGTTGATCGTAGAGGGGTAAAAATTTAGTATTGTATGTATTTTTCATAGAAATATACAAAAAATTTGGTGCAAAAAAATAAAAAAAATATTTAGGGGTGGACCACCCTTAACATTTAGGGGGATGAAAATTATATGTTAGCCGATTCTCAGACCTACTGAATACGCAAATAAATTTCATAGAAATCGGTTGAGCCTTTTCGGAGCAGTTAAATTACGTGACACGAGAATTTTATAAGATATCATTTTCTATACATGTTTGAAGCGCAGACCACTTTAAGAGATAAAATTCTACACATCACTGGTGATCAAACTATAACTTTAAACTGTATAAAATGGTTCCTTAGGCAGTAGTATCACTTTGATGCTTTTCTAACGATATTGAAATGTGGCAGCTTTAAGACATGAATTATAAATAGATGCGGATAGTAGGTATAATCAGTTCGGAAAATGAGAAAGAGGTTTCAAACAAGGCCCTGCTAACCCGTTATCTAATCTGTCGATATGCGGTTTTATATCGCATTATGTAGATATTATTCCAGGCAATCGCAGTGCACAGATTTGAATACAAGTCATATTTCTCACACTTTCAGTTAACCCACCGAGAGTGTATTTTTAACGTTTTTATATAAAAAGAAGGCAAACGGGCAGCCGACTCGCCTGATTCATGTGATACCGCTGCCCGTAGACATGCCGGAGTAGCTTATGATATGGATGCTAAAAGAACTTCTCAAATACTTTTCATAAGTATTTAATGTAACAGACTCAGGCAGCAACTGTTGTTCGTACCGTTAATTGAACCCAGAGCAGTTCAGACATCCAGCGATGGTGAGACCAAGTAGTGCACCTGCGCTACTTGAAATAAATAGAACACTTGCTAGTATATTTGTGACGTCCGTATGATGCGAGTACTTCTTATTTGAAATTCAATTGGATATATTTTTCAAAGATTTACAGTTCGCATGACTATTCAGTCATCTCGTGCTTGTTACAGAAATATGTAATCTTTTCTACCTGAACCGAGAATTTTGTCCCAAATTGGGATAAAAACCTTTTTTCCCGAGTTGTAGTTGATTTTATCCGAAAATTTAAACAAACATTTTCTGGGTGTTGAACTCATCCTGGGATATAGAATTCGCCTACTAGCCCGCTATAATATTATTATATTAAAAAATCCCATTTCTTCTTATTCTCAGGTTTAATTAACAAGCAGAACATCATGCCAACGCCAGAGTTATGCGTCATTAATAACAGACTCTTCTGGGTTTTTGGGTCACTGGTGGCGTTTTACATACCAATGCTGATGATGGTGGTGTCTTTTGCGCTAACTGTGCAACTGCTGAAGAGGCAGGCGATACTGGCAGCAACGCCAGTGCCGGGTGGTACGCAGAGAAGGTGAGCGGTATAAGTTCTTATTAATTAAGTTCTTACTTGACAAAATGTCTTACATTTTGAATTGAAATGGGTAAGACAGGTGGAAAATAGAATTTTAAGACTTTAATGTAAGATTTAGAGTCGTGACACTAATAGCTCAGTCTACAGATAGTCCACTATATGTCGGGCCTATATAAGATGGTATGCATCCGCTTCCGTGGAACGTATTACGTATTTTTCATATAAGTTACAAAAGTCTCGAACGCGACCTCGGTTTGCGTCCAGTTTTTTAAACTTAAACTAATTGTTTGTTTGTAATTTAACAATTGAATCCTGTCGACTAGTTTGTACAATTTATTATAAATTTATGACTATGATCAATTCCTTTGGTAAATACAAGTCATGTTATCTATCAAAAATCTGACTATATCTTTGATTTCCTGACAAAACTATTGGCGTTGCCAAGATGCCAACGTCACGTCGTTCATGGTATTACGTAAGTAAGATAGCGGAATCTATAAACTTTAAATATTGATCGTTCGATATATAACAAATGTAATGTTCAATGCCAACTTATTATCATATTTTCCCCATAACTCTGTACGTAATGTAATTTATCATGGAGTTTTATCGTAAGGAAAAACAAATGCCTCCGCTTGCCAATACAACGATTATCAATTGTTATTTTCGTAACAGAGTATCAGGAAACTTATGATTTAATGTAAATTGTCACAAGGAGAAGTTTGAAATATATTGAGATATTTCTTATATTTGTTTTGTATAGATTATATTTTTTCCAATAAAATTGATTAAACTAAATACTCTTATTGCACAAGGATGGATTGAAAATTTCATTGTAGTTTTTAATTGTAAAGGAAAAGTAAAATTAAAAAGCTTAATGAAAGAATATGTGAATGAGAGTAAAAAGTCAAGCGCAATGTTAATTTAAAATATTACAGTCTATAAAATTCATTACTATATATACAAAAATCCACATTCGCCAAATTCTTGTGCAGCAATAGACAAAAGCGCTTCATCGAATCATCAGGCCCATTACTAGAGCACTATTAGTTAAATTTTTTACCTTCGGGTTCTTTTTAACCCCGAAGTTCTAATATTTTTAATATAAAATTAGATTAACGCTATAATCGAAACAGACTATTGTTGTAGTACATAATGTACTGAAAAAGATCACAGCTTGCGCGCTTCTCGCAAAAAATGTACGTTTTACGAATGTAATAAACATTAATGCAACGAACGAAAACCAAAAGACGTCTGCCAAATTATATAATAATTTTATTTTCAATATTCTGATTTAAACCAGGTAACGTAATCGTTTTGACGTCCAAGAAACTTTAGATAATATATTTAAATATCGTACGCGAACAATGTCAGTAATTTGTTTGTGTTGTATCAGATTTCCGTATATATTTTACAATTTAGTTTTATTTTTTGGATTTTGCAATCATTAACTGTTGTATACGATCACTGCTTCAATCGGTTGACTGGACACTTCTTAAGCCCCTTTTTTAAATTTTATTAAAAAAGGTTTGTGAAGTAAATGAAATAAATCATTTTTTTGCTTTTACACCGTTTCGCATTCTTAAAACGTGTGGACTCAATCCCTTCTACTGGGTCCAATCGTGAGCACTGTCCACGTTTTTGTGAGTCAGCGGAGTGTGCCTAACTTAACATAATAGAATTCCATCAAAGTTGATTAGCGTATATTTTGGCATCCTGCCGAAATCCGACCGATAGTGAGAGAAATGTACTATCAATGGTCACTGTATGTGACTGTAAACTTTTTATCTAGATTATGCGAGTCTTTCGAAGATCGTGGAGGCTTGAATTCATTATAATGGTTAGGATTGATTAGGTATTTCCATTCCCTTTTTTGGTAAACAGTCAAGTTATAAATAACAGTAATTGATGCAAAGGATTAGATTAGGTTAGGTTATTAGGTGCTTGGTGAACGGTCCTAACGATCATGGAGAAATTTATTACTATAATCTACTTCCCCTCTCCTTCTTCTATTTCTCCTCTTATTCTTCTTCTCTTCATTTCTATTTCTCCTCTACTTATTATAATCTTCTTCTCCTTCTTCTACTCCTCTTATTCTCTTTCTCTTCTTCTTCTCATCTTGTTCTCCTCCGCGTGCTTTCGAATATAATTTATAGTTGCGCGTAAATCCATAGAGAGTACAGGACACATATAACATTAAATACTTAATATACTCTTTAACTATATTATAATACGACGATAGACGTTATTGCCATGTGCCAAATCGACCCTGTTTTTATTATCATCTAAACATTTGAGAGAAAGAGTAAAAAAACAGGCGTCGTAGTACAGACGTAAAATCGACGTATAACTTTTTTACGTGTGTGATTATTATTTTATTATACATCGTCTTAGTTTAGCGTGATGCCTTAAATAAAAATTCTTTAACGGACGGAAGCGCATTTATCACATTTGTCATAAATCGATTTTACGATTTCTTTTTTAAAATATAAACATTAAGTGACAAAGTCAACAATCCATAAAATGTCTCTGCATATGGGTAGTGAACATTAAGCTTATCACAGTAATATTATATGATATATTATAAAAAAATAAGCATTTGTCTCCTATTTCTTTTGCTGATGCCTGGATATTACTATACTAAATTCCATTAAATTAAAACAGCATTTCAAGACTTAAATACTATGTGTATAGCAATAAATAAATACCAAAATAATCTTTCAAAGTTAGAACTAAGAACATAAATATTACGATTCTAAGATTGATAACTCCATTATCAATTTATGTTTGCTAGAAAGAATTTTCTACATCATACCATAAAATCTTTGATAGACGTTTTATTAGTATTTTTATCAGACATAATTTGTTTAAAATAATGTTCTTATCGAGATTATTTCTTGCGTAGTTGGCTAGAAGTTTGATTCGAAGAGAGATAATCTATTATAGTACTGATTGGATATTCTTTAAATTTTACAATTAGAACTAGGTTACATTTTTTTTTAAAAGTCAACCTGCAAGGTGCTCAATAATATGTCATGTTAAATGTATTTTAAGGCATTTTTTTTAATTTAAATATCACTAATACTCATGAAAATTATTGAAAACATCACGTTGAAGATATTTGTAAGAGCGTGCCAAAACTTTTCACGCCAAATATATATTTATGGAACAAGAAAAGCGAATTTGTAGTTATTGGACAAGGGACTTAATATTTACGAGTTACTCGTATGTGATTAAACGACAGACTTTACAACTTTCTTGAATTTGTGTCGTTTTATAAGTGTACTTTACGTAATGAAATAATATTTGTATATATTTGGACCTTACAATAATTATTTTAAATTTTATATTTCGCTTTTTACTTATCGTATCCCATTGTTGTTAAGTCGCGCATTTGAACTGGAACTTAATATCATAGCTTACGCAACACTGCATGAGCATTTCTAGAACTGGTGGACTTCCAATATCTAAATTATGCAATTGAGTTATGTGTGGCGTTAGGGATTTTTGGATTATCTAATTTTAATTGTATACTTTTGTCAGGTATTATGTAATGAATGTGTGTAGCCGGGTTGCCTTGGCAAGGTGGTAGTGGCGTTTGCCAAATTTGAATTTTCGATTTGGAAGCAGTGGTGATACATTAAAATAGGAGATTAGTTTTAAAGTATGTAGGCTTGTAAGAGACAGCTTACCAATATTTCGATTGTTGAATATATGGATACCAAATGAAGTTCTTATAATGGAGTTATACGTTAGTTAATATTAATTTTGAAGATTAAAAAAAATTTGATTATATTAGGTCACGTTGATAACATGTAGGTTCCATTGGGATTTTTCAGAATAGGTTGTATTTTTGTACGTTTTGGAAGTTGTATTAAAATTACATCATAATTTTTTGACAAATCCCCTCCCTCATACATATTATGAAGAACGAATTGAATGTTATAGTCATAGGAATTACCTAGTCCAGGCAGACTTTTGTTACTATGTTGTGTCTAAAGCTTTATTATACTTTTCGAAATACACTATAATATTAGCGAATCTAATGACACAATTCCTCTTTTGTGAAAATAATCCATTTGTTTAAGATTTATTTACGCAAATCAAGAATCTTGAGCCTAACTGGTAGGTTCATGGTTCGCGTATCTGCAATGTTGTTCTGCAGAATGTGCTTTCCCCACCTTATGGTAAAATAACGCCATACTTGCTTTAATAATTGACAAATATGATCGTTAAGTTTAAAATGTCACATAATAAGTTATTAAATTTCATTTGTGTTCGATTTTCAAAAAATTACTGAGCATTTTGTATAAAGAAAATATGAAGAATACTACAGACCTAATTAAGAATTTGCGTGACTCAGATATATACGTTGTTTAGTCGTAAAACAATTACGACTAAACATTTATATTTAAAGAGATCAATTAACTAATAAAGTTTATGACGATAAAATAAGTATATTCTTGAGTAGACGAGAAACAATGTAAATATTAAATGTATCATTGACAAGGATCCACTTTGTTAGCTGAGATGTACAGTTTTACTAGTTACTATCTAAAATGATACAGACTATAATTTGCATACTTCTTTGGTTTAGTTATAAGTACATATGTACAAGGAAGATCTGGGCTCGATTTCTTTGATAATTCCTAACTTTTTTGAAAAAATATCACTATCAAAGCGACTTCATTGGGCTTAATTCTGTGCCCGTAACCTAGCCCCTTCAGGAATACTCTGATGCCAACTGGTACACGTATGTTACCAGGCAGAACTCAGACATTGTCTGTGTAAAACAGGCATTCTCAACTCGTTGTACCAACGTAACGACCCATGATAAAGACAGTTGAAAGTCCAATTTCGTTCACTTATCTTTCCCATTCATTCATCACAACTCCACAAAACATCCATAACAAAAGCAAGCCCAACTTGTGCGGTTATAACGATACTAATGACTTCTTTGTTTTGCGTACAATACATGTTTGCGGATTCAGGGAATACCTTCACAAGCTATGTCACATGTATTTGAAGCAAAGTTAGGTAGTCTTTCTAAAACATGTTTATATTATGTTATTTAAAAATAAGCGACAAAAAATTAATGTAAAATTATATTTAATTTAGCATCGGATTGATGCGTAGGTACATGACAAACGTAACGTAAGTTAATTTTTTGCAAAAATATGATGTTGTAGATAAGTATTTGTTGAATATAACCAGTATTTGCGTTTATTTATTCAAATTATATAAGTGAAAAAGCTAGTTATATATATTTCTCTATTGATGTGATTAAAAGTAAATGAAATAGATTTAATCCAATTGCACTATTGAATGAAACAAAGGTTATATTTTTTATTTATTGTTTTAGCCATCCGCAGTTTCTGAACTTGACATACATTAGATTTCTAATTTAACAGTTCTTATTAATTTTGTCAGACAATGCGGAGCCTTCGACAATGGATCAGTGCAAGCTATACGGCGTATTAACGCAAGAAGTTCACCTGACCTGTCACCCGCAGCCGTCTCCAGGCATACTACTTGGCGTGTCGCTGCTGTTGCGAGGTAATAGAAAAGTCATTATGTAAGAACACACAGTTTGTATTTCTACCTTGTGTGAAATACATTATAAATTACAAATGTCTGTGATTGAAAGAAGTTTGATAGTATTTTGAAAAAGGGCCCACTCTACAATTGCATGGCTTGACGTCCTTAATGTCAATTGCTTTTGTTTTCAAATTTATTACAATGAAAATATTTCAAGCCATGTTACAGTACAACCGTGATTAACAGTAGTATTTTATTCTCATAATATTAAATTTTTCTTGAGAAAGTCGACTCGAAATTTTATTTTCAGAAAATATATTATAAAACGTAAACCAAAATTGTTATTCATACATACAGATATTTCAATGGCATGTGTAGTTGTTATGGAGATTTTTGTTAAATAATAGTATTAATTTAGTCATGACAAATGAGTTTACAATATATATCAAAAATATTTGCTTATAAGTTCAGAATTCTGATTCTAAGGCTCTACACGGAGACTGACTCTGACTCCTATGTCAAAATGACATTTACATTCTGTCTGTCACCTTAAAATACTGGACAAACTATTCATGTGTAACTGAATTATCTCTTCGTTAAAGGAATTGCCGTCAGCGTGTTTATTTTACGTGAAATCGCAGACTGTAATTATAGCGTGTGCTTAAGCGAAATCGTAATTTCAATAATGTGTGTACTCTAGCGAAAACATCTCAATTAAATTAATTAAATAGCGTTATCGCGCCTCTTATTAAAATGTCGGTTTATGTTATCATTGTAATTAAGTCATTTATTTACTAATATATACCCTATGAACGTTTGAATAATAAACATTTATTGTCAGTCTAAAAGAGGAAGGGTTTACTAAAAGAGATTTATGTGTCTGGAGACAGTTGATGTATAGTTATTGTCATAGGAGTCAAATTAAGCGACTTGCGCGTTAACCATTAAACCATAGAGGCAATCAACAAATATTTATTTTTATTTGGCATACGGATATTTACTAGCCAGGCTAACTACCACCATGGCATGTATCCACTTTATCAGGAGGAATGCAGGGAACGCTTGGCTAATCTTGCTGGCGTATATAATTATATTGATTGTTTCAGCCGCTCTCAAAGAAAAATAGGCATGAGTGTGTCCCACCCTCAGTTGAGCTATATGAATGGGTGCAATGGAAATGGCAAAGGATCTGGATCAAGGAAAGGGAGGGATGTAGCGACACAAACGCCGGCGAGCATTTCAGCTGAGACGCGTCGCGCTAAGTTGAAGCCTTTGAAGATTTCATTGGCTGCACCTAACGCGTTGAGCTTAAGGTAGGATTCTATATATATGTTATACTAGGTTCTGCTGGGGATAAACCTACGTTTAACCGGTCTTTCCGTGCATTACCTACCTACGAATTATAGTATAAAATATTAATTCGAGCTTTACCCATATATGTCCAGCATAAGGCTCTAAACTTAGTTAAGAGCAGACGAATCAAAACAAAACAAAAATATATAAACAATGTATATTTTTTTTGTTTGTACTAATCCATAATAATATACGAAACTATAAAATATATTCCGTTTGTATTTTTGTTATTATATCTGAGTCCGTTAAATTATTTTAACACTAGTGTGCCACCTTTTTAGTAGTAGGCACTCTGAAAATTGAAAGAATTTTTGTCGCAACATTTGCGTCATGTTTCAATAGATCCAGTAATTAAAGACGTCAATTATTGTTAAAATACAGTTATAAAATGCAGTCACAGTATTTAATTCAAGTGTGCAATTAATTTTTCAGTTTAATTTTGTTTCGCATTTTTAATAAGATCTTTTTATTTGTACATAATAAATAAAACTGGTATACAATGTCGAATTTGAGTTTGCGAGTTCTATTTACCCAAAAATAAATGCATTTGTCTTTTAAATTTTCGAATAATTAATAGAATCAGGCGTCAAGACTTTGCGGAAGTCAAAACTCTAATGACCAATCTACAAGCAATACTCCGCGAAATGTTGATGTCCAACGCTGTTCGTAGAGGCAACATCCCGAGGATGCGATGATGCGAGGATGTGTCGGGGCGACTCTTGCGCCGAGTGGTTACGGGTTTTTTAATGGAATATTGCTTGTAGATTGGTCTATTAGGGTGTTGGGAGTTTTCGTTTTACACAAAGGAAAATCACTTCAATATCTGTAAGTCAACAAGGAACTCTAGACAACATAACCGTAGGTAAAGTACAATTTAACCTTGCAATTGCAACCCACCAAAGTATTTTGTTTTGCGTGAACACGTATGTAGAACTATAATTTCGTGTAACCTTTATAGTTTGTCTAAACGAATAAAAAAATGTATAGTCATGTAAAATTTGGATTCAATTTCGGGAATTCCGGAATTGGCATATTTGACAGGACGAAACTCATTTAAGTTTAGTTTTTGCAAACTAGTTTAATTGTGACATTCTTACTATCATAAAATTTTATAAAAGCATCAAAAAGATTTTCTATCTATAAAGATTGTCTATCAAATTATAAATATAACAGGAAGCATTTAACACATGGTCGGTTAGTCCTAAGGCAAGCTTCTTATGGCTTGAATTACATATACTAACACAAATAATAATAATTATTATTTATTTATTTCAAAATGTTACTTATGTCCCTGGTGAGAACTGTATTTCAGCCTGCGACTTCCCATTTACAGTAAATCGTAGCTATGTATACAAATAACCTCACAGACTATATGTAGAAATATGTATGGATAATGAATTTAAAAACTGTAAGTGTTAAAGTTCTTGCACTCTAATATGTGGAAATACAGGTCAATTTAATCCCGAAGCGACCTTTATAATTAAATAATTACCAATTACGAAGTCCACGTTGTTTGATCTCATGTAATGTGATATCCGTTCTTGAAAGGCTTATTTAGTTGGTGCATATTGAAACTTGTATGGATGATCTATTTCAATATTAATTTGTTTATAGTATGAACAAAAGGGTAAGAGCGCTTTCAAAAGTTACTTACTACCTAGTGAGATAACTGAAAATGTTATAAATGGGCTTGATCATTGTCAACTGTAAATTATTTTACCGCTTTATGTTTGTAATCTTACACAGCATTTAGAAGGCCGAAAGGAAAGGACATTAAAAAAATCGTAATTCTCGGCAAAAACATTGAAGATTTATGTATATTAATAAAAATGTTTAAACGATTTGCTGTAGTATTACAAACATTAATTCAAAGTGCAATTTAGATGGATGAAGTATTTAACATTACTAAGTCGAAAGCTCAGCTTTCCAATTATTTGAACAATTGCGCAATTCTGCAAAGTTAATAATATTCATGTGTGAAGAGCAGTTTTGTCTGAGGTCTAGTGTTATAATAGGTATTTATTATTTTACATGTTTGTCAGTTATATTGTCACCCATAGTGTCCATAGCACAAGGCTTTTTTTTCGTAAATATTATTAGCTAGTACTAAGAATGAATACTTAAAGGAAACCTCAAAAATTGCCCCCTAAGGCTTCCATAAATTTAGTTTCTTTTTAAATGCCGATTCGGTAAAAAACAAACTACAAGTGGTCTCAAATGTTCTTTATCAAAAATAACTGGCTCTCTTACCAGCAACGCTTTGAGAATTACGTTCCCGACCTGATATAAATACTGCCCCTGATATAAATTTGCCCTTACTAATTTTCCTCATAACCTGTAAATTTGCTAACAAAATGGGGTCAAAGTTATGTGTGGCAACATTTATACAGAACAATGCAACTAGTGTCTATGAAATTGTTGTTTCGGGACCCTTTTGTGAGAATTAATCTTTGGGACCTTTAGCTTTTATTTAGTCATTTTGACACATGTGGGTCTGAATAATAGTCCCGAAACGATCATTTGTTGTCGCGCAAAAGTGCCTCTACTTCCTAACAATAAGTTCAAGGCCTACTACAAATAAATATAATATGAAGTATATACTGAAAAAAAGTTATTATTACTTCAGATTTTATTACACACCAAAATATATGATACATAATATGACGTATTCACGCTAGAAACAGTCTTTCAAAAAGGTGTGTGAAAGTGGAAATAATTTAATTTGCAATAAATACAAAACAAACTTTGAATGATCTGTAAAAATATCGCTCAGGTTATGAATCTTTTATCGCTTGTTGTGATAAAAGTTTACGCAAATAGTGTTTTGTTTATCCAATATGCCGACTTGTATTAGTTCGAAAGAGGCACGCCTAAACCTAATTTATTTTTCAGATTCCTAACAAATCGCAAGAAAGGCAGATCACTATCGGCCAACGCTGTAGCTAACGAACAAAAAGCTACGAAGGTTCTTGGCTTGGTTTTCTTCACATTCGTCTTGTGTTGGGCCCCTTTCTTCTTACTTAATATTCTATTTGCGTCCTGCCCTGCCTGTATCGTGCCAGGTAATTTATTCAAATATTACGTTTGTATTAATTTGATATAGGGAAGAGACTAATTATTTCGAGTACTCTGGTTTATAAGCTTGTTTTGTAATAATCCATTTGTCACATTAACACGAAAATTGAAGACAAGATACGCATCTGTAATTACGTTATGGCAGCGAGAAATATTCCTTACAAAACTTAATTTTAGTGTTTTTAGTACCTTTTATTTATTATTAGTTTGACCTCCAATTCTACGTAAATATTAAATAGTAAAATAACCGAAACGCTTACATTTTTAATTATTTTAATTTAAATATATCATATGGAGTCGAATCTTGTATATTATTAAAATATTATTCCCTAAGATACTCATACAATTTTTTTTTAATACACGGTACAAAAACATAACATGGTCCGTAGATGATGTTTTCTTCTGGTGTTTGTTATTAATGCTATTTTTTTCAGAGCACGTGGTAGACATTTGTCTATGGCTGGGCTATGTGTCATCTACGATTAATCCGATCATCTATACAGTTTTCAATAGAACCTTTAGAGCGGCATTTCTTAGGCTTCTACGGTGTCACTGCAGTAGGTAAGAAATCGATAATTATTTCTTCCAAAAAATATATCCGTTTGGAACTGTGAATATTTAGTTTAAGAAACTGATGTTACACACGTAGAATAGTGTAGGTATCATAGCCTATGGTAACTTACAAATAGACGAAGGTTTTTATGAAATAAAATATTTTTATTTTGTCTATTTCCTAAGAACATTCTTCTTCATTTAAGCGAAACATTACAAAATTTAAATAATCTTCCATGGTCATCTTAACTGTGTATTTAGATTACTCTTTCCGTTCCTGCAAATCAAATACGCGTGTAAGCGCATTGTAAATAAGCTTCTATCAGGCGCTGATAGGCCCCGTCTAGCCGAGTATGTTCAAGCGTTTGTTAGGTTGAAAGCGCTCAGGGTGCGAATTGAAATTTATTGGCTTTGGGTGCATTAATCAAGATTTTGATTAGTTCAAAAACACATTGTAGTCCTATAAATACTATCGTTACATTGGACACTTCCCTAGGCTTTAAATAAATAAAATAGAAGCCTAAAGAGAACACAAAAATGTTTGTAGTCTGACATTCTTCCGGTGACTAACCAGTAAATACAACAAAATATTTTTATGTTTAGTAAAAAAGCCTTTTGTGTGTTGATATTAAAAATTGTTTATTTTGGATTATTAACTGAAGTGAATTGTTCGCTTGGCACAGCGCCAAATGAAAATAGATTGAAAATTGTTTAAGGCTGAAGGTGTTATTGTTTCGTCGAAAGTAATTAAGGCAAAGTTGAAACCGATAAAATCTCGTTATAACCAACGTCTTAGTTAAAGTTAGGGCAATGTTATTTTAACTGGCTTTCTTAAGTGTTTGGTCACAAAAAATTGTAACTAAGAAAAAATTTTTTTTTGGATTGAAAACTGTGTTTTTTAAATATTTGATTTTAAGGGTATTCGTGAACTCCGTTTAATACAAAGAAAATTAAAGGTTGACTCGCCAATTACATTAGCAATACTCATTAGATCAAGCTCAAAGAGGGGTTTAAATAAATGCAGGCGAAGCACGTTCTCCGAATCGGCTTTTGCAATTGGATGGCACTCGAAGATTTGGAGTATCAGGATCGAATTATTTATGAAAAGGTTTATTTTTAAACCGTCCCCAAAAATATAATAGTAACCATAAATTTCAATATGTATGAGTTAATCATGAATATATATACAAATATAGCAGGCAATTTGATGATTAAATGATCAACCCTGAATATGACGATTCAGTGGGTGGTTACGATTCCGGTAAAGTCAATATTTGTGTAAAATATTTGGTCAATTGAGTGCTTTAAGTATTTTACCAGCTTATATTTATATTTTATTTATTTATTTATTTAATAAAGCCAAACTTAAAACTGCCTCCTAACCAAAATTTGCGGTCACTCATAAAGCCTGTCCAAATATACTGCTTTAAATTCAATTTTTATTCCAGCACACCTTGTTATGCTAATTTATGGCGGAGCACAGTCGCGATTTTAGCCTACCTTCGGGCTAAGGGAGTTAAATTTGTCCCGATAATATTGTTATTTCGCTAGGAATCGAATTACGAAAGGCGTGTGCGTCTATTAAATCACAAAATCATAGTAACAATTATTAGTTTACAGAACTAGATATGCGCTAAAAAAATTGTTAGATTTTCTTAAATATGCATTGTTGCAGACGGGGTCGTTGCACCCTCTACCGAGCGGTGGGTTCGACCCGAGGAGCGTCACAGCTTTGTGCCAGATCCGCCTTACCACTTGCAATATCATTGCGACCGGCTGCTATGCCTACTACCCAAACACAGGATACCACCGAAACAGTTCTTATTGAACCACGGTTAGATTTTAATGTTAGATATTAGACCTCGGTGTTTTGTTAGGGTTAAATTACAAATATTGGTTGAATTGTTTATATCGTCATACTATTTTAGTTTCTTTTCTTTAAAACTAAATCGAGACGGTTATTAAAACAGTTTATAACTGATTTTTTAAGCTGACTCTTAATCAATTGAACGAAATATTCTTTTGATATTTATTTCCAAGAAAAACTTTACACTCATAGGCTATTGGCGACCAGACCTGGCTAGAAGAGGACCTATGAAAAAAGGGACTATAGGGAATAATGTCTCTTGCGCTTAATTAGTTATTAATTAATTTATAGGATATCTTAACACATTTTTGGCAAAATATTGTGTGATTGGGACACTATTTTTATGTATAGAGGTATTTAATATTGTAACCTATTTTAAAATTGTATGCAATAATGTAAATAAAAAGAATTATATGTGTAAATAGATATTGGTATGAGTTGTGATGTTAGTTATTTCAGTAATTGTAGACTCTCTGTTTTAAGATTAAGTGGTATTAATAAACTATTATTTTTACATTGTTTCATCGTGTTTTAATCATTCGCCCTTGACAACAAATGTAAGAAGGTACAATGATGATATTTTTAAGAGACAAAAAAAATGTTTTCTAACACAATAAACGTATTTAACAACCTACATATTATGTAAAAAGATGATTTTTAAAAGCCCACCCCCACACATATGGATCCTTAGTATTTTATTTATATTTTTAACTTTGTTGCTCACGGCTGAATTTCTAAATTTGATTCACTGTTAAGAGTCGAATAAAAAAACATTATTAATAGTTAAAGTACGTGTGGCTCTTTTTTTTTTTTTTTTTTTTTAAGTGGTATCCTATTATTTTCCAGACTAATATAAATAGCTCGCTAAACTGCAAATGACTTTACACAGTTTTATCGTGAATTGTATATCATGACAATATGGGGTCATAAACTTACGCCTACAAATTTGATAAATGTATAATATATTGACTATATAGGCTCTGCACTCTATACACTTGCTACTTGAATATTTGGGCGTCTTAATATATTTTTGTATTATAATTATGTGTTAATATATCAATAGTTTCGAGCATTGGACCGTCAGTAGACAGCCAATATTCGGCAAGCGCAGGTGAGGATGCTGGAAAAGGTCACGCTGTTTCCAGTACAAAAGAAGAACGGATGTATTTTAATAAATGAGTAATGGGGCCATTACTTTGTAGGCTCTGACTGCGATACTTCTAATACTACATATATAAGTACAACCCAGCGGGATTTTTATTGACAGCGGTAATTTCGTAATAATATCTGATATGATTTCGTAAAAATCTTCGTAGGACTTCGAAGGATAAAGTGTTTTGGATACACACGTAGTAAATGATAATTCTACTAAGCAAATTATGCGAGTATTGATATAACTAGCATAAGCAAAAAATTTTATGTCAAATTGAAATTGTTTAATACTTCTTGAAGTGCAAATAGTGAAATTACACCCGCATATGCCCAAATGAGAAACACACAAGTTCTTGAATCTCGAATGCAGACTAGAAGACGATCAATCACACCTGTCGCCTGAATCCCCTGTGATATTGAGAACTGTTTGCAACCGGAAATACATCAAGTGTTTGGTCTTGTATATTGTGGTTGGGAGAATTTATGGACTGCATGTTATTGGTATAGAGTTTATACGAGTAATAAAGACTAATATTTCTATGGTATTTGCAGTAAAGAAATCCAAGAATTTACATTTAAATTTTTATTTATTCTTGAACTTCAATATATCTTCTAGAGTCAAGCAAAAGTTTAAAACAAGATTCAAGTATGTAATCTTTATCCAAGGAATATTCTGAAAAGGACTTATTTGAATGGCAAAAATTGTCTTTCGCCTTTGGTATACTTCGATTTACTACATTGTTTTTTTATCTATTTGTCCTATTTTATGTGTCATTTTACATTACAAATAAACTATAAAAATTTGTATAAAAGTTAGAACTTTAGAATATTTAATTCATTTTTCAAACTTAATACATGCGACAAATATTTTTTGACATATAAAATTATAATAACATTAAATAACATAAATAAAATAAATATAAAAATAAAATAATGCTCACTCACACGATATACAATATGCTTTTTAAACGTTAAAGTTTAATAATTATTAAATCACTAATTTTCTCGAATTGTGAATCCATCATGGAGCACTTTGTCCAATCCAACAATGAAAGTTTAAGCAGCTTTATTTTACAAACTACAGCTTTATTTAGCAATTCAACTAAAAACCCATTTTATCTTTTCCTCTCGAAACTTCAAAAGCTCGGCCAAACTAAAACTTTACACGTTACCTTAATATCTTCATAACTTTCACGTGTTTTAATGTTCTTATTTAGCTTTTATAGACTCATAAATGTGAAAGGTTAAAACAGGCATATTTTTGTCGGCTTGTATTAGTATCTCGTAGTGTGGGTGTCATAAGAACGGCTCGGTTATAATAGTAATACATAGTACCTATAAGTCACCGTTCTTCTTCACTACTAGTATGAAAGGGTAATTGCGTGCTTTGTGTAGCGGTGGTTGGAGACGGTAAACTAAGCAATGTATGCTAAGCTAAACTAAGTAAAGCTGGAAATAAATGTTGTGCACACTAAGAACTAAGCCAAAACTCAAAAAAGAAAGTTAAATACGTAGACCGAAAAATAAGATTAAAGCTGGCTCATTATCATTTAAAGAAAAGACAATCCAGACCATGGATTTGTCAACATTCAAACAAAAGGGAAAAATCGTGAGGCAAGCCTGAGGCCACTGGAGATTGACACTTAAGTTATGCGTTAGTAGAAGCACATATATATCTATAAATTAATCAATTTTGAGTTGGACTTTCCAATACTTCTGTCACAGGTCGGCTATTGTGTTCCTTTGTTTAACGCCTTGCTACTCATTCCTCTTTGTATTTATATGTAACGCGGGCAAACATTTGACAATTTAACGAATAATAATAATATTTATTTATAAACAAGAAAAGATTCATATTGTTTGGCTTAAATTTCTTTAATTTATTTTAGCAACTTAGTAACTATAAAAACCAAGGCATAAACTGCACCACAATTATTGAGTACTGTCACATGCATAGTGTCCAGGCTGCTTAACCGACTGCTCCACATTCTGCATAAAAGCGACGCAGTTCTTTATTCGCGGATGACCCAGGGTCTCGGTAAACATGCCCGAATCACTGCAGAAAGGAGGCAGTCCCAACCACACCCTGTACGCTTTATTGCACCTTATTGGAGCACCAGACGTCCCACCCGTAAAACTAATCCCATAGAACACTCGTGTCGCTTTGAAAGTAAAAAAACAGCTTTATTTTGGCTGCAATACTACAACGAGTAAATCTACGAGACACAAATTACCCGTAGTCGCCAATGCTCTACGCAACCTATAATTATACTTGAGGCGTACACACTCGTACAGATACTTATTTTTTATGAACCTCATAGACCATATATTTACATTTATTAATGTTATATACAGCGCCATGCAACCAGACCTAAGGTTGGGCCAGCAGCACTATATTACCAGAATAGCTGATATTATTTACACTGATGCCACCAACCTTGCAGCTGATGTAGAGCTCAGTAAGCTCATCGATCGGGCCATTTTTAACTGTAGTCTAAATGAATCTGAGTAGGAATTTACCACTTTTTCTTGGTTGCTACATCAATAATTAAATAAATCAATTCTTCCTAATCCTCCACAGGAAAACCCTTACCTTCCAGATTCTTCCAGAGCACAAAGAGGAAATAAGATTTATAGTTTGGTACAAGTCTAATAAGTTTGTAGGATAATAATACGAGGTAGTATGACCATATAATATTTTATTCTTTTTATATTAATAAAGTTCCATTCTTTAGCTAAGAGTGGTGACAGTTGATAATATCTATAATCCAAACCAATATCTTTAAATTTAGCAAAATGCTTGCAAAGGATAAATAAGACTAAATGCTGAGTGGTCAGAATATCCATATTTGTCTTTCCATTTGGGTAGTCCTTTGCTTTGTTGTGTTCGAGCTGTATGTTAAATGTTTTTGTTGTATCACATACATATATTTTTAAATAACTCAGTACCTTTAATTTAGAGTTACAAATACTATTATTAAGTTTATCAATATAAGTTATCTATACTTATATAAAATGTATAAGTATACTACGTCAGCTAAGAGCTAAACTAACTTAGCTCTTAATCTACAACCCGCATCACGTATGAAAGCTTTGATTAAACATGTTGTATATACAGATATAAATTTGAAAAAGCTTTGTAGCTTTTTCACGAGGAACTGCTTATAGACTTAAATGTATTGCTTGTAGACATAATTTTGCAGGAGCATTATGGATCGACTACAATATACTGAGGATAGGGTACACAATTAATAAATAAAAATGATTTTATTTGTAACATCAACGCGTTTTACCGGTAATTTAATGGGGGTCGCTCCAGTAAACCCCTGATAACGTTCAATGAGACGGAAGACTACTGATGACTCTATTGACAGAGTGACTCGGAGTTTTGAAATGAAAATGTAGTTTCGCTTTTATTTAGGAACGGTCAGGTCACATTTTGAAACATCATTAAAAGTGAGGAAGTTACTCAACTATTAAAACACCTATATAATACGATAAATATTTTAATATAATTAGAACATTTTTAGAAATGACATGGAATTCAGCACATTAATTGTTTCAACGAAATTTATTGCAAATTGATTTCACATGAATTGACGAATGACGGCTCGTATTATATTCGAATGTTAAATTGCAGATCGCGTGCATGGTTCTACCGTTTTATCGATAGAGTCTATTTATCCAGTGACAATAGCTTCGAACAGTATTGAAAATAAAATTAAACATATGTAAATGGAAGTTCGTTATAATATCTTTTAATTTTAAAGTAATAGTTGACTGTTCAAATTTTGTTTACCATTACGAGAGGTTCATCTATAACTCAGTACCTATGGTAAGTGGTCAGTAATGGTTTCTTTACAAAATAAGATTTTGTTAAGAAACCATTTTGTTTGTACGTACCGTCTGTGTTGTCAGTTATATTTTTTAAAAATAATGTTTTTTAATAATGTTATCTATAAATTATTCAAAAAATATTTAAGTGTTATCCTATAAGAAGATGATATTTTATATAGCATTTACTAAGGAAGATTAATTTTTTCGTTTTCTAAAAAATATGATATATGATCTTAAGTACTCTATGAAAGAAAATGATTGAAGAAACATTGTTTAGCGATTGTTTCTATAATTGTTTACGTATTACGCTGCATGTAAAATAATTTACCATAAAAAAGGCAGTGACGATTCAAAATTTACATAAACTTTCTTATGCTTTGTTTTAATATTCCACGATGTGTTGAAACAAACAACAATATTTTCTTCAGCGGAAATGAAGGGGAAAGGCGCGAAGACTTTTTACTATGGTAACGAATTGCTCCTACCCAATCAACCGTGTCATGATGTGAGTATTTTTTATGTCTTGGTATGCCAATTATATGTTTAAAAAAAATGTTTTTATTTTATATATACAAAATAATGAGTTCTTGGTATATGCTGAATACGTTTGTGAATACACGCCACGACATAGAGAAAAATTACTGTTCTTCATAGTTATATTATTTTATAATATAGGGCGTATACGGGCAGGACACATAACTGATGACACCGCCGCCCATGCACACTCACTGCCAGAGTGCTAATTATTAGAATTTATTCCATTACCTATTATATTACTATATGAATATATTCTATTATACCTACGTAATACATTTTTGTTCAAAACAATGCGTCTAGAAACCATCCCCAGTTGTTTAAAAAAGTACAAATGAAAATAAATTCGTTCATAGATACTTAACAACATATAATAAGAATTAATTTAAAGAAAATCATACGTCATTTCAGACATTTCTGCAATTCATGAACACTGTTTTCAAATGGGCGCGTTGTTTTGGCGTAGCAGGTCTTGGGAGTATGCTGTGGCAAATATGGGCAGTTGTTGTGTTGATTTGCTTGGTTTTGACAGAGTGTGGTGCTATTTGGAAAGTCATTAGGGCGCTTGCAGGATGGGCAAGGGATACAGCCAACCAAAGTACGTACAAAATGAAACGATTTCAATATGATTCATAGAGACGCACACAAAACTCAAATTGAAAAACATTATCTTTATAGCGTCTATGAGTATTTAGGTTACTGGATGAAATATAATGAACTCATAGAAATCAACGTCGTTGTAAGTCAATTTTTAAATATCTAATTCATAGAATATATTACAACTTTTAATGTTTGTAATAAACTCAAAAAATTTCAAACCCGATTATGAGTAATGATTTATTTATCTAAATTTAAAGATAAACGTCCCAAGTTTCTTAAACGATGCACGTATGTGTAAAATGCTAACATGAGTAAGGTACAATCATTTATTTTTCTAAAATAATTTAATAGTAAAAGACTCAAGTCTGTGACTTCCACATCCATTTTATAAAAATAATAATGTTTGATTTCAGGAAGTGTTACAGCTCGGTTTGCGGGTGCTATGTTCTATGCAGCTTCCTTAATCTGTCAGATATTATGTTGGAGGTTTGCGTACCACTGGCGTGCCTTGTCAAAGTACTGGGCATCTGTTGAATGGATGATGAATATCACATATGTCCCCTCAGATTACAATTTGAAGAAAAATCTCGTTAAGGTTACAGCTTTGATGGCAACAGGGGCAACAGGTTGTACTATGTATTTTAAAACTTAATTCCGTTCTGTCATAGTGTTTTTTTATTTAATAAGGTTACTAACGATACTTATTGGATGGTAGTTTCAAAAAGTTCTTGTGTCAACTCAATAACTTCAGCACGCTTCGGCAAGAGCGACTAAGAAAAACATTAAACAAATAATATAGATAAGGGATGACAATTTTCTGTACAACGACTTTTTACCGATACAAACATTTGATACATAATATATCCTCTCTGTTTGAAAGGTTTCTACTATTTTCAAACCCTTTCAATTATTAAAGAGGTTTATTTAAATGCATCTCAAGAAATATCTTTCATTGATTCTTACTTTTTATTTGCTCTTAAAATGAGATTAATATTTCAGTTAATTATTTACGGACTGGCGTGACTTGAAATTTAACCATGAAATGTTTATTGAAATCTGTTCTAAGGTTAATAAAAATCTACTATTTAATATATCATCTGGAATATATATAACAGAAACTGTTTTATATAATATAATATTATATTAATATAATAATATATTTCAATATTATTTTTTAGTGGAACATCTCATGAGTATTTTAGCAGCAACAGGCATAGACTGTCCATTTTCGGATATTTTAAAAACTTATGTATTACGATCGCACGGATTTTTGATATTAGATAGTAAGTATAGTCTGACTTTATTAATAATTGTTTTAAAATGTATTGTCACTACAAGTTTCATTAATGGCAATTTAATCCTTTAAAATATAATTGGTAAATTTTATTGTCTCTCATCTTTTCGCAACGGGAAAAATTGGTTTTTCGAAAATTCAAGTGCAAATAAAAATATGACAAATTAACGTAGCGCCGTCTAAATATGGACAAAACAAAAAAAACAGTTAATAAATACAACTAATAAGAAGATACATTATTCGCATTATCCAAAAAAATGCCTTTAACCGTTTGAATTCAATGCGATAGTAAAGATTTTATTCACCATTAACTTGACATACTCCTGAAGACATCAAAAGTCACATAAATGTAACTGGCACTTTCAGAAGAGTATTACAAAATGATAGCTCCTCCAGTCTTGTTTGTGAGTAATATTGCTACAATATTATGGAATTTTCAAGACATATTAATCGTTTTGATATGCATGGGGCTGAATTCGCGGTACCAACGGTTAAACATGTGTGTAGCCACTGTCACTTCGAAATTGAATATGGAACGGAAATGTCATAAGGTATATTACAATAAATACTATAATCATTACCGTACGTCTTGTATATGTACATAAAGTAGTTAAAGTAAATGTAATATGTTCTTAAGATTTTATATAAGATTTAATAAATTCTTAAGGTTCGTAAAAGAAGAATCCGCCTTAATTACTCTTGAATTAAATTACTCTGTAGTCTTTTTCAGCTGCTTGCTTTTTAAGCTGTGATGAAAAATACGACTAATTAATATGCTATTGTGTGAATATAATATTATGTTTTTGCAGGATAATGAAATGCTGCAAGTGTATTTGTGGCGTAAGATACGAGAGGCGTACGTAAAGCAAGCGTTGCTTGTCCGTAAGATTAACAATGCTCTCGGCCTGATTTTGTTATTTTCTAACTTCTTCAGCTTTTATTTCATCTGCTTACAACTCTTCTTGGGCATCACGTAAGCATACAATCCACATTAAGTGCTTAATAATAAATCCTCTAATTTATTTTCTATGTATTATATATTATTATTTACATTTTTATAGACAAGGGTTCACAGGGGATTTCTTTCAAAGGATGTATTCTGTAGTATCACTGGCCTGGATCTCCGTACGAACATGTTCGGTTGTTTTAGCTGCGGCTAACATCTATGAAAACTCTAAGCGAGCACTGCCATATTTATATTCATGCCAGGCCCAATTCTACAATATTGAGGTAAGTGATTTCTTGTCAATAGTTATTCCTCAATCAATCTTAATAATTTAATTCTTAAAGGCTAGTTGTTTATTCCTGTAATGTCCGGTGTTTAATATAAAATACAAATTACCTTAGCTCTTGAACGTAATAATAGTTAAAAGTTTCATTATTATATGAAAAATTACATGTTAATAAATATATCTGTTTACTCCAAAGTTTCGAACATAAGTGTGAAGCTAAATGAAAAATGAGGTTGCACGAAGTGCTGACGCACTGCATGCCACACTTTTCTATTAAATTGCGACACAGTTGCTACTTTAACGGCTATATCAAGTTCTCTGTTTAACAAAAACAGAGTACGAACGAACAGAATATCTATTTTCCTCAACGTTATATTATTTCGATTACCGATTAACATATTTTTTAATAATTTTCTTAATTAAGTTCAATTATATATATATTTACTTTTATATAACAGCATAACTGATTTCCTAGCGCTACGCTATGGGCTACGTAAGCTCTACGAAATAATGACTTAGCATAATTACGGCCTTGTTTATCAACCACTTTATACAAAACTACATTATTAAGAGATATATTTATATATATGCCTATGTGGTGCGTGCACGTATTACATATTACAGACCTTAATTATATATAAGCTTTTTAACTAAACCATACGTATTAATGTATTCGCGTCGAAATTATACAGTCACTTAAAACGTCTTTTTATCGTTTAACACGAATATATAACAGAAATTGATTATAAAGAATACAGTATATACAGGTTTTGATGGCATTAAAGGTCATTATAACATGCATTTATCTGATACAGTGTTACGAGTTTAAATACATTTTTATACTAAAAAAGTAAATACATATAATATATAGGATTTCATTACAATGTAAAATATATTATTATAAATGTATAAATATATAATTCACTTGTGTAAATCCGTTAACGAAATGTTATTTGAATATCTAGTGTTCGTATAATCCGAAGACAATGTTATGATAATAAACATTTATAATTTGTTTTAGATGGAAAGGCTACAAGATCAATTGGAAAAAGATAACGTCGCGCTGAGTGGGATGGGCTTCTACAGCTTGACGAGAACTGTGTTGTTGCAAGTAAATTAGTTAAAATTTTAATTAAATTATCAATCTCTGCCCGTTTAATGTCTCTGGTTTCAATTTAAAGTTTTCCATTAATTAAACTTATTTATTGGGCCACTTACTGGCTATAAATATTAATTTTATCTTGTCTAATTATTAAGTATTTATGTACTGCATTGATATTTACAATACACACTTGTTTGTTACGACTGAGGTCCATTAGACATACACACACATCATTACAATCACATTTAAAAAAAATATTCATATTTTTACCTAAATATGACGTGTTCTATTATAGGTATAATTTAATTAATAATCATTCGGCATTTTACATAACTAGAATATAATGTACCAGTATTTACTATGCTAGAAATACTGATAAAATAAGATACGGATAAATTTATGGTTGTGTTGTTCATGCACTCAAATAACGTTTGATATTTTGATATAAACCTAAATATATTACAAAAACAGACATGTTTAATAACATCGAGCAATTCTCATGTGACCTTATCCGAGTAAATAAGAGGCATTTTTTTAATTAAATGAAAACCTAGCATTGATTACATCATTTCCATATTTAATACACACACATTTTTTATATGAATAATCATACTTCTTATTTTACTTACTTTACTAACTTTTCAGGTGGCAAGTTCGGTTATTACTTACGTATTGGTGTTAGTCCAATATGACAACCGGGTAGAGGACACACAAACATCTAATACCACTACTGTATTAAATATTACTTCTATGTTATAAAATTATATTGTTTCTATCTTTTACTCCTAAATAAAAAAGCGATTTTTTTTCAATATATTTAAAATTTTGAGAATTTGACGACACAGTTGGCAAATGCCGGACTGCCGAACGATGGCCCCGAGTTCCATCCCGGTATGGTAACATTTGTGAAATGAGCATAATTGTTGGCTGTGTCCTGGGCTGTATATATAAATGTAATTTCTATAACTGTATATGTTACATAAGTGTAAATATTTGTTTATTAGTCTTTTAAAAACCCATAATACAAAGTGTAAGTATCTTATATTGGGGCTTACCTACCATTTGTGAAACGTGTCTTAGTCTAAACATCTGTCTTAGCATTAGATTTTTAACTTAAACTAAAAGAAACTTTGAGCTTTCCTTAACTTTCATGAGAAAGAGTCTTACAAACTCAAGAATCTTACAACGGCAAGAAATTACGCACACGCGCCTATAATTTCTGGGTTATATTATAATGTAGTGAATAAATAGAAAAACTTGATTTCAATCTATGTTTTATTACACCTGGCACACAAATTGAAATGCTTCAGAATTGTCAAATGTATCCTTGACATGCCATACCACTAAACTTTTATGACGTTTAAATTACACTTAGTAAACTATTTATTGAAGTAATGAGTTTTTCTACTCGTCATATTGTTATTAATCTATTTTCTTTTGATTTTTGTCACGAACGCTATGTTTCAATTATCTGACATTTGTCGTTATATAACGGGCAACGTAGCCTATTCGTAAAATGAAAGCCAAAGGAAAAATTAACCTTAAAACCTCGAAGGGAGCAGACGTAAGTTAATATTTTCTTTCACCTAATAAACCTTGACCTCAACCTTAATTTTTAAATTTATGGAAATAAAAATTACTTTTTACCTATTTTTTAATACAAGAAAATAAGTTTATATTCCAGGCGTTAGACGTTCCCATGTTAATCTTTGAGTTAAATTACATGTGTGTTTTTTTAGGATTTTCTCCCAACGATGACCTCTATATTTACCCTAGCTAAGACATTTGGTATTCCAACCTACGGCAGTAAATTGGCATTAGTAATGTCTCTAACCATGTTGGCAATGTTGATAATTCTGGAGATATTTTCTGTTTGGAAACTGATTCGTACTCTCAATGGATGGAATCGGAATCCCAATGGTTTGTATTCATAAAAAATAAGTTCAATTTATATAAGTTAATGATAACTATAATATAATAGAAAATCACTTTATGAACGGATTTAAGTTATGTATTTTTGCTAAATTTATATATATTTTACATTATTTTAATATTTTTCCGACGTTTCGCATACTATACTATATTTAAATTTTGCAAAAATACATAACTTAAATCCGTTCATAAGGTGTTTTTCTTTAAATGAGTAACAGTTATGTTAACAAAAGACAATATTATGGACAACTATCACGACATTTTTGGGTACAGACAGTACACACATACTCATAGTATGTGAATAAATCATTAAAAACTGTAACTAAGATTTCGACGAGACCTAGGTAACGTCACGCACCGGCCCTTCAAAAATTTCGAAATATTTATTCAATTCACTTCAGCCGTTAAATAATTTTGAGTGAATCCTTTCAATGTTTGCCAAACTCTTATATTTCTCGTGTTCCAAACAAATTCAAGAATAATTTTCCGCCGACATTGTCTTAGCGAAACCTGTATTATTCAAAGTTTATTTCTTGATTGAAAATCATGCCGTTGCACGTGAAATATTTTCACATCAAAACGTTTAGATTTCAAGGAAAGCGTGTTTCTTAATAGAGCTTGTTGGTATTTTATAATTCCCCGCAATGAGGACGTTTAATGTAATAGGAATGAGTACGTAATTGAAATTTACATAGAGAGAGTTTATCGCAAGTCTCAGAAGTCTTACGCTATACTCTTTACGTAATCATTATAAACGATAATTGCAACCAACAAAAATGATACTCGCCTATGAATCACACGAATTTTAGTGTTTAATTATTACTAGGCGATTATTATATATATTATATTTTTTGTCGTTCCCTCTTCCCCCCGGTGTGAAGGATTCGTTTCAATTCAGGACAATATTAAATAATGCCATTATTCGATTTATATAGTTTCGATAATGTGTATTGGACTTTTAATTTCATCTTACTTTGCGATACTTTTGTTTCAAAATTGTATCTGTGAAACGTGTGTTAGGACGCTCTTTTTTAATGTTCCCTTGTGTGAGTGTATTTTTTAAAAGTGGTATTAAGCCCGACCAATTTGAAGAAGTCAATGAAATATATATTAAATGTCCAACTTTAACCAAACTTGAAATAACCTGCTCAATTTATTATTAGGCAGTGTAACAGCTCGTTTATCAGGCTCTATATTTTATGGCAATGGCCTGCTATCTATGCTGATAACGTGGAATCTGGCAAGAAAGTGGCGGTCTCTGTCAAAGTTGTGGCTGAAGCTGGAAACCAAGTGTGGGTTGCATTTCCCTCCGGACACAAAAATCAGAATGCGTGTGCTAATAGTGAGTGGATATGTCGCAGTTTGTGCTATTGGTGGGTGTTTAAACGCTTATGTTTTCAATTTCGAAATGTTTTATAAAATCAGTTGCCGCCAGTGTCAAGTAGTCCAACATTACTACTGTACAGGCTCAGGTGTTTGCTTTTTATATCTAAAATATTTATTTAAATGCACCGTTAGGTTGATTTATCAATAGATCAAGGTGCCTTTTGCTTCCAAAGCATTTGGATCGCCACTAAATGTAAATAAGATGTGCTCATGCCATGATATCAAAACGGTGTCGTACCTACAACATGCAGACACGAACTAAATGTTATTCATTGTTTTGAGTTTTGTTTTAATTATACAAGCGTAAGTTCATTTTACATTTTCAACATTTTCAAAAAACCATTTGCTAACAATATTATGTATACTTGTCATAAGTATATTCTTAATTGAGAGCCTATGAGAGATATTAATTGCTTTAGAGTTAAAGTGATCTAATTATCATAAACCTGATTGCAGTAGAGCATATTCTAAGTATGATGTCATCGACAGGCCTTGACTGTCCACCCGAAGAGTACTTAGAGCGGTATATTCTGACTTCGCATGGTTTCCTAATAGCAAAATGTAAGACTTTTTGTCTAATTCATATATAATTAACTGATTAACCCACTGTTGTGGCAAGGACGTTGGGTGTTCAAATCCCGAAGTCGAAAATTTGCGTTTAAGAATAATAAAATAAATAATAGCATTTATAATAGGTATAACTTCTAATCACTGATTATTTAACAAATTTAGAAAAAAAGGAATTTACTTTACAGATGGAATCAGATAAATTAAAATGCTATTCTAGTTAATAATATTATATTTGACGATCTCGTTAACGCAATGGTCACCAAGCTGAACTGACGACCAGAAGGTCCCTGGTTCGATCTCCGCGGTCAATATTTGTGTTATATACATATCGCTTGGCTGTGGCTTGCATGTCATATATATACTCACATATATACTTTATATATATTTATATTATCAAAAAGTATATAAATTATACAATAAATCTATAATCAACCGAGTGTTGTATATACGCTTACAGATTTTTGTATAGTTTTACACATGGTCCGTTAGTTCCAAGGAAAGCTATCAATAGCTTGTGTTATGGATGGTAACACAAATGATAAACGTATTTTAATACATCCATATATATAAAACACAGACGGCCAACAGTAATGATCATCTCATAAATGCTAATACCGGGCTACGAACCTGAGTTGTTCAACATTTTGTAGTAATAGACGCTCCGTTGACCAACTGGGTCGTCGACATGAGTGATATATAATGTTGAATTTATTTATTTTGCAGATGAATATACCCTATGGCTAGCAATTCCAATATTTATTTTAAGCAAACTAGCAACAGTGTTATGGAACTTTCAGGATCTGATAATAATATTAATTAGTATGGGTCTCACATCGAGGTATAACAGACTTAATGTGTTCCTTTATCGGATGGTTCTGACTGACAATGACATGACAACGTCCAACGTGAGTAAAAACCTTAACAGATCATCTATATTCCACCACATCATAAAGAGTTTTTATATTCGGGAAAACTTGCGTTAAGAATCACCTTCAAAAATATAATTCACCTGTTACCGCATTAAGTTGACATAAACAGATATGGATAAAAAATAATGACATAACAAAAAGTTTAGAATCGAACGAAGGTTATCTGATTAGATGAATAGAATCTCTTTTTCTGCCAATCTAATGGAACTACACAATATCTTCAGCAACATTAGATTAGCAGATAGATATTCACCATAAAAACCGAATATATCATTTTTTGAAAATAACTTTTTAACTATGTATATGCAGTTGGAAAATAATTTGGTGAAAAGAATGTATCTTTGGCGGCGCCTGCGCATAGCCTATGTCCATCAAGCACAGCTAGTGAAGAAGGTGGATCAATGCCTTGGGGGATTAATATTACTCAGTAATCTGAATAATTTATACTTCATTTGTCTGCAGCTGTTCCTGGGTATAAGGTTTGTTTTTCTAAAGTATCCAATAATAAAATTGGTACAACTACTGGGTATTTAAAATATCCAGAAATCATATAAAATATGTAGGCATTTTCATCACTACATCGGATACAAATAGGCTAATAAAAGTGATAATTAATAGATCAGTTTCCATTTTAAATACTTTATAATGTACATAAACATTAGTATTTACTAAGATTAGACTACATATTTACGTAAAGTAGCCTATGTGTTAATCTAGTGTGTAAATTCATAAAAATGGTTTGTGCAAAACAACACACACAAATTGTTACTTTAAATAAAAGGCATTTTGAATTTTAAACCTTCTTCAGGCCATATAATGTGGTCGTTGACCCAGTCATCTCATTGTTTTATATTATTAGCCAAATACTTTTTCAGTTTCAGCAACGAAAAAGGCACTATTATAAATCGTATTTATTACTTTTATTCATTATTGTGGCTATTGTTTCGTGCAAGCGTGGTGCTATTGGCAGCCAGCGATGTAAGCTTGCATTCAAAAAAGGCACTACCGATTCTATATAGTTGCTCCAGCGCAGCTTACAATGTAGAAGTAATAATATCACACTTTGTATCACCATTTTGATCTGCGACCATATGATTTAATATTTCTTTTTTCAGATAAAAAGATTGAAATATCAATTACAACATCATGTTGTCTCATTAAGTGGAATGGAATTCTTTTATCTGTCTAGACAGAAACTGTTGGAGGTACGTATGTAAGGGGAATAAAAACGGTTTATCTCCCATTTACGCCCAAATGTTAGCGACATCACCTTAAGAGTAACAAATTTATTATTAGTTCGATTGGTTATTACTTGATATAGTCATGATATTTACATGAACTTAATGCATATCGGTTATAATAATTAATAACGCAAATTTTATTGCCTTTAGTTTTAGCCTATACCTTGAAATGTGCATATATTATGATATAAAAGACAGATTAATATTAAAAAAAAAAAATTTATTTATTATTTAATCTGATTAAATTTTTTAAACTGGGTTTGTCACGCCTACAATGTTTGGGTTATGGTAAATAGTTAGGATCAATCCTAATTCTATAAAACCGAAAAAGGACAGATTAGCGTGCCCTTTATTTGGTTAATAAATAGAATTATTTCAAAATACAAAGGTTGAGACAAATTTATCTACTATAAAGATATAAATAGCAGTTATTCTCAAAAATAAATATAACATGAGTACCCCAGCTACCCCTTATAACCCTTGGTAAACGCAGAGCGCAAAAATAATTGATCATTATATAATATAATTAATTAATATAAGTATTAATATTGTTTGGATTTATAATTAATATTGTAGTAGATTTGAGATTATAAAGACATTAAGGAAATAAATTCTTTTTTTAAAATACCTTTTCGGTCCGCCTGAACGTAACTAATGGATGGCTATTTTGTTTTAAAATTTTTGAAATTTACTGTAATTAAAAAAAATTATTTAACTCATAACTTTAAAAGAATATTATGCTTTCAATGGAGTTCTAAGAGGCTGTTTCGATATTGGTAATATATATAACCTCATATATACATATATAAACCAATTTTAGTGGATATATTAAAATATAATTTTCAGCTGTAAAAGTAAATAATAACTTATTGAGAAAAATTATCATGAAAAATTTATAAATATTCTTTACATAATTTTAAAACGCTTTTTTTATTTGTTTCAGGTGGCAGGGGCTATCGTGAAATATGAATTAATTTTATTACAATATGATAAGGATCGAAATTGAAAAGTCAAAAATACTAGAAATTTTCTTATTATTAAAAAAAAATGAAACATTTTGATGGTTCTAGAGATGATGCGACAATTCATTATTGAGTCTCCTTTATCAAGTGTCTATGTGCTTCGAAGTATTTCGTAGAAAGACTTAATGTTTTGCGCTTCGACACCATGTCATGCGGATGTCAAATGGTCAAAATATGTGAAGGTAGAGAAGAGAAAACAAGCAACAGAAAATCAGTTGAAATGCCAAACAAAAACTTCATCTACTAGCCTAGTTATAATATTCTTATACATCTTGTTATTTCTTTATTATGTTATCTTAGAGGGAAAAATGTGTTAGTAAATAATAATATGAGGAATAATATATGGAATAATAATATGAGGAATAATATGCAGGAAATTCGAGAAAGCAAGCCACATGATAAAAAATAATGCGCTTTTTTATATAGAATATTCCTGTGTATGGTACATAGGGAACAAAAAGCATTAACTATTTCCTTCTATTCCTGGCTATTGCAAAATATGACACCGCTTTTGAGAGAAATTCACGATATTAGAATTATTTAATATAAGTATTTTTATAAAAAAATAAATTTAAAACCATCTTTTAAAATTTAACCTTGTTTAGATATTTGAATATAAAGCACGAAATTAATTAACCGTCGCCTGCGATTGTATATTTCTTTGAATTTCGATTCTTGATGAGCAGTTCGAATAATCAGAGATATTTCAATTTATGAATTATTCATTTGAAAATTAATCGATTTACTGAAATGCAAATTGTATGCAGATAAGATACAAAACGAATAAAGTAAAGAAAATTAAGTGAAAATATTATCTCCGTGACTAAGTAATAGTATAGTTTCTAAAATGTAAGTTAGTGTATACTCTGTGGCTTAACTTACGTTATATACTCTGTGGCGCTTCTATCTATGGACACATGTCAACTGTCATGTGTCAGTTTAATCGATGTTAAACTATTCTTATACAGCGCTTCCATTTTATTTTTAGGATAACAAAATAATAGTATTAATATTCTGAAGTAACAAGTGATTACTAGTTTAAAGACTTACAAATTGGAATAATTTATGAAGCCTTTAGCTTAATGAAAGACATCATTCAGACCTAAGTTCGTTAGAAGTTATCCACTTAACTAAGATTGAGTTCAGTTTTATTAATATAGTAATTGAGCGATCAGCCGCCTTTAGTATCATATCAAAGAGTACCAGTTAGTTGCTGGATACACATCAAATGATTGTATAAAAAGATCGATAATTGTCACAATGACAGACCCATGCCTCGATTAAGAAAGTAATTATATTTAATACTGGCTGATCCGGCAAACGTTGTTTTGCCATACATGTGGTTTCAATTTTCAATTAATACATAAAAAATAAGGGTTGATCGTAGAAGATTGAAAATTTAGGATTGTATGTATTTCTGTATGTTGTATATATAAATAAAAATAACAACATAAAAAAATAGAAACTAAAAATTTTGTCTAAAAAATAAAAAATAAAATTTAGGGGTGGACTACTATATTTAGGGGGATGAAAAATAGATTTTGGCCGATTCTCAGACCTACTCAATACGCTCTCAAAGTTTCCTGTGAATCGGTTAAGCCGTTTCGGAGGAGTTCAAGTTCGAACCCCGTGACACGAGAATTTTATATAATATTTTGAATCTAAACCATTCCCAGATCCCCTTGAACACACAAAAAATTTCATCAAAATCGGTCCAGTCGTTTGAAAGAAGTTCAGTGACATACACACTCACAGAAGAATTATATATATAAAGATGATAATAGATGATGTCTTAGGCATCACCCGTGTTACTAATGAGGCCCTTGTACGATATTACATACAAGTAAACATATATTTAGTATTTAGTATACATATAAGGTTTAAGAAAACCATTCTCATCATATGTGTAACTGTCACGATATTGGCTCGCACGAAAAATTCTCGCTCCCTTTACCTTTTTTTTCCTTCCTGGAGGATTCGTTTTACGACCCCGCGCCTGGGCTGTGCAGTGGCGCGGGAGTGTGAGACTCGGCCTTTAAAAAGCGGCCCCTACCTTAACTAAACCATCCAGGGCCCACACGGAGCCCACATATGACGTAACCGGGATCATTGTCAATATACACCGAACACGTCGGGGAAACGAGAGCCTTAACCCCCGCCATGATAGCGGGAGTCGATCTCTTCGTCTCCATGGTCATCTCCCTCCCGCTGTTGGGTGCGAGTAGGGGACGCCATCGTTCCCCCCCCGCAGCCCCACTTCTTCTCCAATGGTCCGTCGGCGGGGCTGCTGCCCCCGCGTTGAGCCTCCTGGACCACGGCCGCGATCTATCGCTCGACGCGCGCCTCCACGTACCACCGGCACCCGCCGGACGCCGCCGCCTCTCTGCTGCCTCACCCGACCTGCAACAGAGCCGCCTCTCCGCCACCGCCCGCCTGGGACAGTGTTAGAACACCTACCCCTGCGGGCGGCACCTCGGGAGCCACCTGCCTCCTTCTCTCGACACCTTTCGGCTTCCTCCTTCTGCGACATTACTTTTTCGCAGAAGAGGGAAGCCGCCTTCCAGGCCTCTTCGCCGTCGAGCATGCTTTTTACGATGCTCGACCGTTCCCTTTACCTACTCGATACGTTCTGTTACAACCCTAGCTAGTATGGTCATAGAGCCAACTAAGCATTTCCTTTGTTTCATATTATTTTTCCGTTTACATTGCAGTTTTAGCTTTCATTATTAATTTAACATATTAATTCATTGAGTTAGATTCTGGAATCCGTCGCGAACGGTGCTCTTTCCCAGCACTCCGTGTAACGTGTGTGTGGTTAATTAAGTTCATGTAATTTTCCTAAAATAAATTAGTGAAGTGAACTTAGTAGTTTTTTTTTAAAAACTAAAATCGGTGGTGCCGCAAAACAAATTGGTGTCAGAAGTGGGATCTCGTAAGTGGTGTCTGTAGATACCCAGAGATCCAAGAACCTGCGGCCACCGACACTTGATAAAGATCGACGGTAAGACACTCCCTAAGGGTGTGCCCGCATCACCACACAAGGGCGAAGGTCAGCCTCAGCATTTATTGCTTGAGCCTGCTCCAACTACGTCACACGAGGACGGTCTACTCAGCAGCTTCAACAGCGGTGCTGTGCTGTCTGAGCCAGTCTACTCCACCAGGGTGAAACATCCGCCCAGTTCCGGGATAAGCGTTGCCTCTGCACGCGACTCCGGCTCCACTCCACGGCATGCGAGTCATCAGCGTGTTTCTGTGAGTTTTTGTGTTCTTTTCCAAATCTTATTTCTAAATCGTGCAAAGTGTTCAAATCCTAAAAGTCCTAAGTGTCAAAGTGCTAATTCTAATTTTTATAGACTCTAAGTCCAAATCCTAATTCGTAGGTTATTGTATTTTAAATTTATAACTTCACTGTATTCTATATTTTATTGAGTTCAGCATACTGTAATAATGTCAGTCAAAGGGGAACCATCTAAGGATAAAATGTCCGAGAAGGTGACATTATCTTTTTTAACAAAATTCATTAAATCCTATAATGGCGATAGAGAGTCTCTTCCAGCATTTATCACAAATTGTGAAAATGCTATGTTGTTAGCTAGTTCCGAACAACAATCTATTCTATGCAAATTCATTATCTCACAATTAGAAGGAAAAGCGCAAGTTGCATGCAGTTTGAAAATTTTTTCGGATTGGGAAGAGTTAAAATTATTTTTGCGTTCAACCTTTGGTGAAAAGAAGCATGCAACACACTTATTATCAGATTTACAAAATTGTAAACAATTAATTAATGAGGATGTAACAAAATACTCATTAAGGATAGAGCAAATCTTAACCAAAATTCAGTCCGAAATACATTATAGTTGCGTAGACAAAAAAGAACTTCCTGGCCGAATTGCCGCCATGGAAGATCTCGCTCTCAATACATTTTTACTAGGCCTTCAATCTTCCATTTCCACTGTTGTTAGATGTAAAAACCCTAGAACCCTCAATGAGGCAATACAGTACGCCACAGATGAGGAAAAATTATTTAATCTCACAAAAAATAGCAATAAATTCCAAAAACAGTGCTCTTTTTGTAGAAAATTTGGGCATAGTTCCTCTGAATGTTTCAAAAATAAAAAACCTAATTTCCAGAAATCCTTTCACATAAATACTAATCGTAATTTCAATCCTAAATCAAATCCTATTTTAAATACTAATCCCTGTCCTAAAAATAATTACACTTCTAAGAATCATAATTTTTATGCTAAATCATGTAACTATTGTAAAAACGTTGGTCACACGATTATGGAATGTCGCAAGCGGGAGTTTAATATGAAACGCCGTGTAATGCCTGACAACGCACAACGTGACCACGGTAATATTCCGTTAAATACATGTGAAGTTGAACATGATATCCAGCAGAACGGTTTAAATTAAAAAGGATTTTGGTTCCGTGTCTGCCAAAATCCAATCCAAGTAATAAGGACACGGTATATTCTAAATCTTATTATAATTTTACTAGATCTTCATCTCAGCCACAGATGCTGAGTCCATCTCAACAAAATAAAACGTTGAGTCATTCTAAATCTACTAAATATTTTAACTTTACATCTCAACCACGAATGTTGAGTCCATCTCAGTCGCAGTTACTGGGTCCATCTCAGCCACAGATGCTGAGTCCATCTCAACAAAAGATAATGTTGAGTCATTCTAAATCTACTAAATCTTCTAACTCTAAATCTCAACCACGACTGTTGAGTTCATCTCAGTCACAGTTACTGAGTCCATCTCAGCCACAGATGCTGAGTCCATCTCAACAAAATATAATGTTGAGTCAACATAATTCATCCCAAGCAAATTTGGGTCCTACTAAATTTTCATCTCGATCAAAAGAGTCGAGTCAAGTAAATACACCTCTGTCAAAAGAGCAGAGTCATTTATTTTATAATGGCCAAAATAATAGCCAAATATATAAAAATAATTCTAAGACAAAATATGTCTCATTTTCTAATTCAATTAATATTAAGTCGTCTCAATCGTCTCAGTCGTCTCAATTGTATCAATGTAATAAATTAATTTCTAATTATTCTAATTTTAATGGTCGGTCGCGTGAACCGAATCAATTTAATTCTAAGGACAAAACTGTCCCAAATACTAATGCTAGTATCATTAATAAAAAATTACTTAAATCTAACATAAATCCTAATTCTAGTTCCAAGTCTATTTATGAAATTAGCAACTATACTAAAAAGGTGTCATTGCCTCATACGTATTTACAATGTAAGCATGCATCGCGAAAGTTATGTTTCCTAGTTGACACAGGATCAGCCATCAGTATCATCAAAGGCTCCAGTCTTTCACAAATTCCAGCTCTATCACATGAAATCGTTAAGCTAAAAGGCATTAACAGTTCTGAAAATCCTGTCGAGACATTAGGAACTTTTCAATTAGAATTTACCGTATCTTACAAAACATTTGATTTTAAATTTCATGTAACAAATGATGATATAAATTTATCTCATTATGATGGTATAATTGGTAGTGATTTTTGTAGTTTCTTTAAATCTAATATCGATTATTTTTCTAAGTTAATGACAATATTTAATTATTCTATTCCTATTGTTTACACTCAACCCACATATATCATTCCGGCTCGTGCGGAAGCCTGTATTGAGTGTACTGTATCAAATTACTCGCCCGAGTTATATCATAACAATGAAGCTCTAGTTCTAGATCATACCTTAAGACAAGGTGTGTATGTTGCTAATTGCATTGTAAAGATTAAACCTAATAGGAAGGTGAATCTTACTATTTTAAATACTACTGATATCGATGTCGAGGTCAAAGATTATTATGTAGAACTTACACCATTCGAAAATGAATGTTTAAATAATTCAAAAAATTGTATTAGCATTAATTCTATTTCTAGTTCTAAGTCTGATCGCGTAAATCAAGTTTTAAATTTAATTCGATGTTCTCACTTAAATAGTGAAGAGAGAAAAGCTCTCTTAGACTGCGTCTCGTCTTATACAGATATTTTTCATTTAGATGGCGAGCCTTTAACTTGTACGAGTGCCATAGAGCACAGTATTAATACAGGTGACACACCTCCTATTCATGTCAAATCCTATCGTTTTCCTGAGTGTCACAAAGAAGAGGTCGATTCCCAAATCCGTAAAATGCTTAACCAGGAAATCATTCGGCCTTCTACTTCGCCTTGGAGCGCCCCAGTCTGGGTAGTCCCGAAAAAGATCGACGCTTCCGGCAAACAAAAGTGGAGAATAGTCATAGACTATCGTCGTCTTAATGACATCACTGTTTCCGAATCATATCCATTGCCTCTTATAACAGACATCCTAGATCAATTAGGTCACTCTAAATATTTCAGTACCCTTGATTTAGCAAGTGGATTTCATCAGATAAAAACGTGTTCCAAGGACGCTCCCAAAACAGGATTCACAATTGGTACTAATTCAAGCATGTCTGGACATTACGAGTTCACCAGAATGCCTTTTGGGTTGAAAAATGCCCCTGCTACCTTTCAACGCTTAATGAATACTGTATTGTCAGGTCTTCAAGGTCTCGATTGTTTTATTTATCTCGATGATATCGTAATTTTTAGCCAGAATCTGCAAGATCATATCACAAAATTAAAACGTGTTTTTGACAAACTCCGACAGAGTAATTTAAAATTACAGCCTGACAAATGTGAATTTCTACGACACGAAGTCGCTTATCTTGGCCACATCATCACCGATAAAGGTGTTTCTCCGAATCCCGAAAAGGTCAAGGCCGTTTCCCATTTTCCAGTTCCTAAGAATCCCAAAGATATTAAATCCTTTTTAGGGTTAATAGGTTATTATCGCCGTTTCATTGAAAATTTTGCAAAGCTAACGAAGCCTCTTACAAGTCTCTTAAAGAAGGATGCTGTTTTCCACTGGGATGCAGAACAGCAGCAAGCATTTGAATTCTTAAAAGAGAAATTAATCTCTGCTCCTCTTCTACAATACCCTGATTTTTCCCAACCTTTTAATGTTACTACAGATGCAAGTAATTATGCTGTAGGTGCAATTCTTTCTCAAGGTCCTATAGGCAAGGACAAACCCATAGCATACGCCTCACGAACTTTAAATAAGCCTGAAGGTAATTATTCTACAACGGAAAAAGAACTCTTAGCTATTTTATTTGCCGTAAAAACTTTTAGACCATACCTATATGGTAACAAATTCAAAATAATTACGGATCATAGACCACTTGTATGGCTATTTAATGTAAAAGATCCAGGTAGTAGACTCATTCGCTGGCGTTTGAAACTCGAGGAGTACGATTACGAGATTGTTTATAAACAAGGTCGACTCAATTCCAATGCCGACGCTCTGTCTAGGTGTCCAATCAACACCATTAATATAAATAACTTAAATAATCTCACTTATGAAGAATACTTTAAAAGTCAATTCACTAATCAACTTCCTATTTCTAATACGAAAATTGAAGAATGTACTCAAGGTCTACATTTATCTAAATTAAAAAACATTGCGTTACCAGTTTCTTTAGATTTTGATAATTCTAACCCATATTGTGAAGAAATTATGTCACAAATAGAAAATGCCGACGAGCTATTAGATTCGGAACGTGAGCCGTTCACAGTTAAACAACATATTTATCAAGATAAAAATTATTATTTTCTCTTTACCAAGGTTCATCATTTTGACCAAACAAGTTATAAGGATATTTACAATTTATTAATAAAATTAAGAAACATTTTAGTTAATTTCCAAAGTATTACAGATCTTGCTATTTCAGATTTTTCAGACCAATTTTCTAAGATATCATATACTAAAATTTATAACATGATTTCTTATATTTTCCATGATACCAATATGAAAATTTACATTTATAAAAATCAATTAATTTATCCTACTCCTATAGAAATTCCAAAAATTTTGAAGGAAAATCATGATTCGCCTATTGCAGGTCATCCAGGTTCACAGCGTATGTATAAAAGAATTAAAGCCAGTTATTACTGGAAGGGCATGCGCTCTGACATTGAGCAATACGTTAAAAAATGTAAACTTTGTCAAATTAATAAACCTTTGCGTAAATCCAATAAGGCTCCAATGGAGATAACTTCTACATCTACAAGGCCATTTGAGAGATTAGCTCTTGATATTGTAGGCCCTTTACCCGATGCGGGTTTCCAAAAATTTAAATTCATTTTAACGTTACAGGATGACTTAACTAAGTTCACTAGTGCTTATCCTATGGTTTCGTCAACAAGCGACGAAATAGCTCGAAATCTTGTTCATTTCATGTCTCTATTCGGATTTCCTAAAACTATTTTAACAGACTTAGGTACGCCCTTTACGTCTGATTTATTTAAACAATTAACAGAAATTTTAAAAGTCAAAGCTTTATTTACCACTCCCTATCATCCTCAAACAAATGGTGCACTAGAACGCTCTCACGCAACTCTCAAAGAATATCTAAAATCTTTTGTTAACGAAAATCAAAACGATTGGCATTGTTATCTATTTACTGCAATCTTAGCATATAACACAACGCCTCATTCCTCAACTAATTTTACGCCACATGAACTATTGTTCGGCTACAAACCTTCCATTCCTAGTTCCTTATACGAGACTAATAATAATACTACTTATAATGAATATATACGTGCTTTACAATACAGAATGCGCTTTAGTCGCGAAAAGGCTATTCAAAATCTTATTAGCAATAAAGAAAGGTCAAAGCAATACTACGATTCAAACTCACGCGAAGTTCCTTATAAATCAGGTGATATGGTGTATTTGAAACACCATCATAGATTACGTAAAGCCTTATCTCCTATATGGAAAGGTCCTTATAAAATTCTTAAAGTTCATAATAAGCATAATGTAACTTTACAGATAGGCCACAAAAATGTTAAACATCATGTCAATGAAATTAAGCCTGCCACTTCCTAATTTTTATCTCTATGTTATAAAAACATATTTCGTCTCTTTCTTTTCAGAATATTATGCTGTCATGGCTTTTGCCGCAGCAACGCGGAATCGAATATCATTCCTATATCGCATAGCCCAGGAATTTATTTCGAACCTATTACTTATGTTAATTTTTATAATGATTATTGGAAAGTTGTTACTCATATTGATTTATTTCATCTAGAACCTTATTTAAATAAAATAAAAAGTCTCTTACACGATATTATTGAGCTTTGTAACAAGATTCAATCGCAAGATTTAAATTTTTGTAAAGATATTTCTAGCCCTATTGACGCTTTAATTCAAAGTAACAGTGTCAAATTACAATCTCTGACTCATATTACATCGGATCATAAGACTAGTAAAGTCAAACGGTCACTGGAATTCGGTGGCGAAATTTTAAAGTTTTTCTTCGGCACGCTAGACGCTGACGATGCCAGAAAATATGATGCTGCAATTGAGTCTTGTAAGAAAAGTGAATATGAAATGTTTCATTTAATGCGTGATAACATACATGTTATCAAATCGACAATTAATAATTTTAATACTACTATTTTTAAGCTCAATCAAAATGAAATGAAGTTAAATTCACAAATTAATAATATGAATAGTATTCTCTCTAAAATTACGGAAACAGACAATATATTATTATACAACTCAAAGTTAAATAATTTATTAAATATTATCGAAGGTTCTTTGCTTACTTTTTCCAATTTCCTAGATACGACCTTAAATTCTATTTTATTTGCTAAGGCTAATATTTTACATCCTAGCGTAATAAGTCCTGTAAGTCTTTATAATGAGTTAATTAAGCATAGCAATCAAATAAGTAAAAATTTGGAGTTTCCCATTTCTCTTAGTATAAACAACATACATTCCTTAATCGATATTTCCAAGCTTAGTTCCTATTTCCTAAATAATAAGATTATTTTTATTTTACAAATTCCTTTAGTCACGCCTGAAAAGTTTATGGTGTATAAAAATATTCCTTTGCCAACTCCTCATGATGATGCTCTTAATACTTTTGCCTTAATTCAACCCTCTGACTCATATATCGCCTTGAGCGACGATAGACTGCATTATGCTATGCTGAGCTCGTTAAATGATTGTAAATTAATATCTAGTAATCATTCTATATGTGAATTGTTTAATATTTACTCTTGTATTAATAATCCTAATTGTGAATCAAGAATTTTAACGGAGGTCACACTCTCGTTGCCCTCTGAATGTAACTCTAAGATTTTATTTGGTAACATTGATATATGGCAAAAGTTGCAAAATAATAAATGGATATTTGTTCAATCCAACCCAAATAAATTAACTGTTCGATGTAATGATGATTTAAATGATTATACTATTCAAGGTACTGGAATTGTAAAGTTAACAACTGATTGTGTCGGTTACTCTAAAACTATTCAATTATTACCGACAAATTCATATTCATTTGTAATTAAATCTCCTTTAGACATACAACTTGACATTACAACTGATGATTGCTGTAAAAAGGACATATTTAATAAAAGTTTGCCACATTTAACTCCTATTTCTTTAAGTAAAATTAATTTAGATTCTTTAAAATATGCTTCACATCAAATGGATAATTTAGAAAATGAATTGAATAATTTAGAAAAGGAATCTCATTTTATTAAGTATGGTCCATATTATTCTACATTTACTTATATTTTAATTGTGTGTTTATTTTTGTATTCCGCGTATAAGCTATTCAAATGTTTTAGAAATAAGAAATCGACTAATGAGTCTGGATGTTGCATCCAAATATTTAATCAATGTAACAATAAAAAGAATATTAGAACTAAATCTAAGAACACAAATTCAATTGAAATGACACAATTTTCATCTTCTGATGAAGAGAGACAATCGGTCAAATCCTTACCCTTGCAACATCGTGTATATGATAAGAATCAATTTTCCTCAAATAGAAATTTGAATTTTTAATTTTTAACATATTGTATTCATTTTAAATAATAGTTTTTTATATTTTATAAAGTCTACATTTAGATGTTTTTATTATAATTATGATAAGTGCTTATTTTCCTATTTCATTTTGAATGTGTTTTTTATATTTCAACATTGTGTAGACTTCGCACACGTTACGTCTCGTTCTCTTAACTTCGCTTCATCTTAAGGAGATAAAGCTCCGTCAAAAGGGGGGAGTTGTTACAACCCTAGCTAGTATGGTCATAGAGCCAACTAAGCATTTCCTTTGTTTCATATTATTTTTCCGTTTACATTGCAGTTTTAGCTTTCATTATTAATTTAACATATTAATTCATTGAGTTAGATTCTGGAATCCGTCGCGAACGGTGCTCTTTCCCAGCACTCCGTGTAACGTGTGTGTGGTTAATTAAGTTCATGTAATTTTCCTAAAATAAATTAGTGAAGTGAACTTAGTAGTTTTTTTTTAAAAACTAAAATCGGTGGTGCCGCAAAACAGTTCTTCAATAAAAAAATATTCTAAAACGATGGATATTTTCTATTTGTATTTGTTTATATGAAATGATTCTTTATTCTTAATAAACAATGTGATCGATTTAAATTAATAATGCAAAAGAAACCATTTATTATAGTCAGGGTTTTTACCATCTGATTTTGACTTTAACGTTAATGAGAACAATAATGTCACGAAGTTATTTTTTATTTAGACGAGCACAAGTTTTAACGATCCACTATCGTGCCATAATTTGCCCGATATATACCCGTATCTTGGAAGAATTCCTTAATTCATAGCAACGTTTATAAAACTACAAAATCCTATATAAAACCAGACCATGCATTACTAATGCTATGTTAGCTAGCTTTATGACATAATCACTTCGTAGACCAATCAAATTAATTAATCTATACCGATCTACAACGGTTAACTTGTCACCACATCATTAAAATAACTTTCAATCGGTCAAACTTGAAGTTACGATATGTTTTGAATACTTACGTTAACAAATATATGTTGATGTTCTATTACTGAAGGTAGTGTCCACTAACATTTTAACGTGTTCCAATTTTAAACAATGAATGTAAGCGATAATTCAAATATGGAATGCGAGTTTCATACTTGTGTGAGGCATGTTATGCGCTTGCCTCGCTGGGTTGGTTTTTTTCCGGTTTCAGGTCTTAACAAACCTTCAATAAATCAATTAAGGTATGGCATATTGACGAAATCGTTATTGTTTTTTATTTTAATTCAACGAAATCCAAATGTTATCAAATAATTATAAAAGTTTTTTAAGAAATAAGTGATTAAGTAGAAATTGTATGATGCTATATAAATTACTTATAATGTACAATATACGTGAAATATGCTTTATATTTGTATAATTCTTTGAATTCAATACGAAATTATTACTTTAATTTGAAATTTTCAGATGTAGGACAAGATCATTTTGCTACATTTTGAATATTCTCTTGATTATATCTCAATTTATCATCTGTTGTCTGAGTTTCTATTACTTCTCTACGGATATCAAATTGGTCAACTTCAGTGAGTACCTCTTATTTATTTAGACTGTTATTAAACGCGACTTCTATTGAACAGATTGTGGATACAGTCATTTAAATCGAACACTTGTCGTTGTTCTTCTAATTGCGGTCCTAATTACGCGCAATGAAGTATGTATAACTAAATTCGAGGTTTGAGAGTTGAAGTTTTCAAATACGGCGGTGTTAATAGATTGGTTTTTTCAGCAAAAATCATTTTCTACTCGACAAGTTTTCTTAGTGTTGTGTGCTTTTCGATTTTGGCTAAAAGATGGCCTAAATTGATGAGAGATGTGGCCGAGCTAGAACAATCATTTGGACTGATACGCACACAGAAACCTAACGTTTGGAAATTTGTTTCTTACTCATACGCCATCGTGTTTTTAGGAATTAGTAAGTTTATAATGTATTGCCATTGAAATATATACTGTTTATGCATTAATTCAAACCTCAGAAGGAATATAGAAAATAATATAGAAATATATATAGAATATAATAATAATAATACGTTGGCAAATTAAATACGAAAACACTGTAATAAGGTTCAGTATGAATCTGTACTTTAATAGTGTATAATGAAATTAGTATATATAAAAGATTAGTATACAAATAATTATTTTTGCTTTACACTAGCTGAATTTGCAAATGTTTATCTGTTCGAACTAGAATTTCCAAAAGAAAAACAAAACATAGAAATCAAATATATGACTTATATTATTTTATGAGTTATTTATTTTAAGACTTACTTTTTGTAATCCACAAGTTATGAGTATGTCAACTGAGATATATTTTTATAAGCCAGTCACAGAGACATAGTTGACAATCTCTAAATGTATTATAATCCCAAGAGTTCGTTTCGTTTAAACGCGAAAATCAAAAGAATTACTGGTTTGAATTTAATTTATTATTATATTGAATAGAGCATTTAAGGCGAAACACTATAATCACATATTGTCATGCGTGTTTTCAATATACGCGAATCTTACAAGAGAAAACCCAGGAAACAGCAACAAATGGGTAATTTAGAAAGTTTTACATTTGTTACACTAATCGTTTTTACACTAATGTTTTTCTAGTCCATTTCACTAAGGCAATATCTATAAATTAACGTGTGTTTTCTCACAGTTGAACATATTTTATCCCTCAACTATAAGCTGACGTTTCTGATGAATTGTATGAAAGCACGAAGCATCAATTACGACGTACTTTTGAATTACGTACACGTTTATGTTGCACATGTATTTCGCTTCACCGCATTTAGTTTGTGGAAAGCTGCATTATATAAGGTAATGTTGTGAGAATTATTTTTTCCATAAGAGGTATGAGTGTTTATGGTTACAGATATTTATTTCTCAAAAAATATTACAAATATAATTTAAATAAGATATAAAGTAAAAGTTTTATTCTAAGATTTCCTTCCGCGCTTGTTGTTATTTAGATAGTACATAAAAATCTTAAATGCATACTTCTTACACTGCTTGGTAAGCTATTAAAAAGTTGTGCTCCCGCGAATGCTATCACTTTTTTTCCATAATTGGCTCTGGGTTCAGGCAAGATCAAATGACTGGCCCGTCGATACGGGCCGTTGTGCTTACCTTGTTAAAGGAAATTGTCGAATGTAATGTTTTGTTCAATAACTTGTTTAAAAAAATGTAGACGAAATATACGATTGTTTGCATATACAATGTACTCTTTACATTATGTTTTCGTTTAAAAAACCCTAGCCTAGATGGACTTGCGATTCAGTTGCTAATAAACTTGAGTAGATAAGATTACCAAATACATAAATTATCTGCAATTTTGACTGAATATTACCTTATTTTTCAATATTCCTATATATCTATATAAGTATTTGTTATTTTTACAGCTTATCAATCTCCATTCAACATTTATATGGACCTTCAGTGATGTATTTATCTTGTGTGTTGGGATGTATTTATCAAACCTATTTAGGAATATTAATAAAACTATATCCGAACAGATTGCTCAAGTTAGTTGTACTTAAAAGAAAATTATTAGATATATTACAGTTATGTTAAATGTAAAAGTAATATTTATTTTAATATTGTCTTTTATTAAAATTACTGTTACTCATTTAAAGAAAAACATTTTTTAACTGATTTTTTTTTGCAAAATTTATTATAATAATTTTTTTTGCGAACGCACGTACGCAAACGTCGGGATATTTTTAAATAATGTAATTATATTTATCAAAAAAAAAATTATTAATTAAAAAGTGTTTTTCTTTAAATATTTATTTTGAATGAGCATTATTCCAGTACCAAAGCGTGTAGCTCTTAGCCCAGCTGTACATAGACAGATATTTTTTCATATCTTGGCGGTCATCATCAAATCGTAGTGACGAAATCATCTTGGCTTAAACCGAAAATTGAACCGCTTGTATTAAGAATTATTATTTTATAATTTCTTGTAATAACAATTCATAAATTGTTATTATTTTGCATATTTTCAGAACTCAGTGAATTGGAGTTTAATTAGGCAGCAATACTCTCAGGTGATGAAGTTGCTTAAAGTCGCAAATGAGAACCTGTCGTCACTAATTCTAGTATCCTTCTTCACAAACATATATTACGTGTGCCTGCAGATGTTTTACTCCACTAAGTATGTTTATTAATGCAGGATCGTCTCCTACGAAATTTGATTAAATTTGCGAACAGCTAATTGGTTCTAAGTCTTAATTTTTTTACGTTGTCAGCTTTTACATAACATAAATAGCATTTGAGATTTTTTTTAGTATATACATTATACATAATTTTATATTTCAGTCGTGCTTATGACCCTCATCAGGGCTGCCCGGATAAAGACGTTATATTGTAAGTAATTATGGTTTATAAAAGTACTTCACGTTACATATGTATAAAACCACTATGATATTATCAATTACGACCCAGTTTGCATCGTCATGACGGACAAACAAACAAAAGATTTCATTCCGGGAACGATATATAATTATATATATCTATATCATTTATGTTTGGGATGATCGAATGTATGAAGAGTAAAATTTGTTTAGTATTTTTATTTTAATTCGTTGCTAAGTGTATACAGTGAATATAAGCTTTAAGATATAAGACTGTTTCAGGTCGATCGATGGTATAGAATATACTGCATATTATGTATATTCCTTACTATTTCTCCTAGTGCGCTCATACATATCGTCGATGCTGGCTGTTCAGGTCAACACGGAAGCCTTGAAACCTTTATCTGCTCTGCGGTGCGTTCCGTCACAGGAATACACACTTGATGTTCGTACATTTTTCTATTTGATTTAAACAGTATTGACAGTTCCAGCTCCAAGATAAAGGAGATATATCAAACAACATCTTTCAATTTCATCAATTCAATTTTATCTAACTTTTATATATATAAGCTAGATAAAATTTAATTAAAACAAACCCACCCCCGACCTAAGTTATATTTATTTAATTTTTTTTCTTTTTTTTACACTTCACATTCTTTACAATTTTTCCTTATGTTAAAACATATTCATAATACTAGATTTATTTTACATTTATTTCTTACATAGAGTCAATACATTCTGAGTTCGTTTTTACTTCGTTTTAATATTTAACTTTTTGTTATTTTCTTTTAGTTCATGTTATTAATACATATTATCAATTTACATATTTTACAGTTTTCATTTTTTAATTTATCTTTTCATTTACATTTGCATATTTTATATAGCAATTACGTATATCACGGTATATTACGTTTCAGGTGCAACGGTTTTCTCGTCAAATTCGATACTGCAATCCGGCTTTGAGCGGAATTTGTTTTTCTGTCACTAAACAAATGCTCTTATCTGTAAGTAGCTTTAATTAAGGAATCTTTAAATCCTACTTTACACATTACTTTAAGACATTACTTTTATTGTCTCAAAGTCAATCGTCGTGATAATTTCAATTCAATAATTGTTAATATCACCGTCACTTGATTTTAAACAACTCAATGTTTAAAACAGACAAAACTCTACTCTCTCTACGGTTTACAATTAAGACGATACTCTTCCAATACTTTTATTTATGGAATTCAAATCACCTATGTTATTGTTCATTATCTATGTATTTAACATATCCTCTGCAATTTTGTATACGTGGTGAAATTTATTGTTTGTATTTGTTTCTTGTGAATATTATTTTTATTATCACTCTTTTATTTTGCTTTTTCGCCATAGCTACATTTACCGGTATGCGCTAAATAAATGTAACTATGAGGGAACCCCTGAATAATGTTGCAATCTATGTTACTATTCAATGAATTTCAAAATACTTAATAACACGCCTCCCCAATATAGAAAGTAATGATTTTAGAGTGGCTTCATTTGTGCCACATGCTTAATGATATATCTATACCACTATTTCAAACCAAATGATCTCCAAATACTAAACGTTAGTACTATATAACTCAAGTAATTGATTCAATACAGGAAAATTCTTACGTATACTGATTATCTTCATAGCAACTTGGTTTTAATGAAGGGTTGCTCTTTAACCTTAAAGCAAAACAAAAGCGGATTCAAATTGCCTAAATAACATTAAAAAATGATAATTTGCAGGTTATATATAAGTTTTCTTTCTTTTCTAGGCAATGGCTACAGTAATGACGTACGAAGTTGTCCTACTCCAAAACAGTCGGACTCGATCGCTCGGATATAATTTAACCGACTTCGAGGGTACAAATAAAAATACGTCACTCACACATTTTATGTAAGATTTGAAAACACATCAAGTTTTCCTTATTTAACTGACAATTAATTAAATGGTTCTTCAATTACTTTTGTCTTTTGATTTCAAGTAACAATGGCAGTATACAAATCAATAACATAACCGGTTGAGTATTGTATTTTATTAAAATAACTGTTAACTAATTGTAAGAAAAACACTTTATTAACGGATTTAAGTTATGTATTTTTGCAAAATTTAAATATATTTACATTATTTTTAATTTTTCCGACGTTTCAGCTGTGTACTTCGTGCTTTACAGCGTGTGTGGTCACGGTAGTGGTATTTAATTGTCAAAATAAGAGTCACAGCTGCAGAGAGGTTAGGTTGTGTGTTATCTGTATTTATTGCCCCGGACTTTAGTCGATACCAACTCCGGTTGAAGTTGATAAAGGTTAAAAAAATATATTCAATGATTATATTATACTATAGACGCGAGATTATGCATTCCATAATTCTTTAAAACTTTAGTTAGTCTTGGTGTTTAACCGTGCATTCGTGATAATCATATGGCTGATGGAAAATTGTGCGTGCGATTGGTTAAACTCAGCACAGGGACACTTTAGGAGCTTTAGGACAATTAATAATGTAAAAATAGCCTATATGCACTTAAATGTAAAAAAAATGTACGTGATAGGTACAAAAAAGAGATGCGCCTTAGATACCCTACTTAAGTTGTAAAGAAAACAAAAGTAACTTTTACGATATCTACTTTGTAGAATGACGAACTATAAAATTTAAAATACAAAGTATTTCTGATGCGAACGAATGGATAATGTGAGTTTAACCCCCTAGGGAGATTAAACGCTTTTATTTCTACTTTGTATGTGATAATTGCCAGGAATGTTATATTTTTGTAGCATAAAAGTTTAACATAACTGTGTCTTATTCTAAAGATATCTGCACATAATGTAATACGAGATATATTTAAAATACATAAATATGTTACAATTCAATGATTATATTTTATTGCTTTTCTGTACTATAATATTTTGAAAGGTATTTCGAAGAAATAAATGGAGATTACAATGAAGAAATTGTCTTGTCAAAAAACACTTATTTGATGTCATTATCAATATTAATAATTCATTGGTAAGTCTGTCGTACAAATTGTAGTTTCAACCCATAATTTTCACATTTACTGATATTATCAGCAATCACGATACTTATCACGACCAAAGCCTACTCAATAAAATCTGATTCAGTAAGTATTTTTCTATTCGTGTTCAACATCTTTTCCTTACGTTGACTTCTAATTTGTCGTCTGATACAATAGCGTTTAGTATTTGACTGCTGTAAAATTACATACTCTAACAAGTAGGACTGATAAAACATAGGAATAGTTATGCACTAGAACCGTCAATACAGTTCCGAACCGTCAAATATTTTCTATTTTTACCCGCTTCAATGAAATTTTGAGACCTAATAAATGATCTATATGCTCTAGTCACTTTACTCAGTATTATCACCAAAATTGTTAATATCAATTTCTTCTGTTTCCTTAAAAATTTCGTGTCGTTATTAAATAGTTAGTTAGAGCCCTTTTAAATTCTCTTTGAAGATTATTTGAGTTTGTAACCAACTTTTTATAGCTGAAATTGTTTTAATATTTCCATTATATTTTAATAATGACACAGTCTTTGAAAATTAACGTCAAAGAGCGAAGTATGTTTTTCTTTAATATCTACTCCATTTTATTTATTTAGCGTAAAAGCTAAATTGTATTTTTTGCAGGCAATCAATTGAACATGAATACAGAAATGCAAAACATACATTTAAACGTTAAACCAGAAAGTGGTACTGAAAAATGGTATTTATATATTTGGATATTTAATATAAAAGCTTAATATTTTATTAATATATAACATTTATAATTTGTTCCTTTTTCAGGACAAACAAAAAAGGGAGGCAAAATAAATTATTTCAAATTATTAAACAGAGTCATTTGAAGAACTGTAAGCATTTCTTTGGTCACAAAAAAATTGTTTCGTCTTATTAAGTAGATCAATTTTTTTCTTTGAAATAAATGCGTAACGTACCCACGCATATTTTTTTTAATTTAAAAAAATATAACTTATATGTTAATTTATATATTATATTACGTATATATCGCTATTTCGACTATTTTCAATTTTTTTTAATTATTATTCAAACAAATAAAGGTGTTACAGATCTAAATAATTTCAAGTCGCGCTATGAACATGACTTCGTAACTCAACAAAATGCATTTCGTTGTGCTTCGTATATGTTACTCATAGCTGGATTTGCTATTGGACTCAATCCAGTAACTGGTGCTTTAGGAAATGATACATCTAAAATAAGGTAAATAAAAGCTTTAATTTATATTTCGTCCAAACTCACTGTTTTTAGATTTTCAGTTGTCATCACGCTGTGACCGTTTTACAGATGAACATCCTCACAAGTTTTTTGTCTGTCTGTACTTTGTGGCTTTAACCCCCCACTTCTATTTGGTGATAATGGAGCAATAGTGCATATCACTCCCCAAAGGACAACTTTATTTAATATGTAACAAATTCTGTCTCTTTTACATAAGATTGAGTTTTAATTTTCATGAGAGTAAAGCTGCTTAAATGACTTCTCTTATATGACTTATATAGGTAGGACTTTTTAAGTAATTTTACCTTGAAAGAAACACCACAGGAATGTCGTCACTAGAACCAGGGTATAGACAAATCAACAACATTTTAATTGAATTACATAAACATGTATTAATTCAATTAAATGAATCATAATTAAATGAACTCAAAAGATTAATTAATTTTCAGATTTGAAATGAAATCTAAAAAACACTTTTATAGTGTAATTATATGTTTGTTTCAATCGCTTCTTACACTATTATGCATTTTGAATATCTTCAAAAAATCAATTACTGTTTTAACATTGGGTAAGTAGAAATCTCTCTTAAGAGACTTACTTACTTCTTTTTACTTATTAAAATAACTCATTCTATTTTTACTAAACTACCCACTATTTGATGTGAAACTTCTTTACGCACGCTTGACTTGGGGAGTAAGCTGGCGAACGCATGACGTAAGCGTTACGGAAAGTGTGATCGGGCGACGCGAACGGGAGTTGAGTGGGGGGGTATAAGCTTGAGAAAGTAGTTCGCTCGCACATGTTCCTTCTCTCTTCCTCTCATAGCCAAATAATTCTAAATTAAATGTAATTTATTTCTCATACCATATGTTACGAGTTAAAAATATTAATATACCAACATAAATTAAAATATTTGTGAAAAATGATATATGTATGTATTGTTCACACATACAGATGGAGCGAAAGAAGTTTCATTTCAGTCGTGTGGTTATACGCAATTGAATTTTTGTTCAAAGCTTTACAATAATTTGATAGGGACCATACAGTACTTTAGTTAGGACAGCAATTAGACTGATTTATTTTTAACAAGTTGCCCAGCAGTTTCAGTTAATTTCAGACCCCTCATACTTATGCATAGAAACAATGAAAAATAAACATATACAAATAGCGTTGAAAAATATTCCCAATTAAAACAACACGATTCCTATTGAAATTTTCATTGCTTCTACCAAGACAGTGTCGTTGCTAATGAAAGTTTCCCTCGCTTGATTCTCTAATCTTATATAGATACTCTTATACCGACGGCTTGTATTAATTATTTTAATCCGTGTTGCAGCAAACGTGACGTTCTACGGAACAACGTTCATTACAAGCATTCTATTTCAACGCTTGGCACGGAAGTGGCAAGGTATTTGCAAGGAAGTGGCATCATGTCGTCTAGATAAATACATAGATCCATGTATCCAGTTCAAATGTAGTTTAGCTACGATTCTAATGTTTAGTATGGCATTATGTAAGTTCACTCACAGTTTTAACAAATTATTTGGCCTTTAAATAAAAAAAGAGAAAGATCTTAAAATAATGAATTTATGGTATTTTTACGCCTTAAATTGTCCTAGAATTTAAGGGTATCCGTATTCGTTCTCTGTAAATATTGTTTGCACAAATTTTGCTCATCCCTCCTGGCTTACGAGTGTTCGACATTGCGTCTCAAGGCATATTCAAAAAATGATACTGATTCATAGAAGATATGTTAATAAGGAATATATTTACAATATCTGTATTATATTTTATAATCCATTATTTTGATTTTTGTCACAATGTGATGATAGTTATATTTTATATCTTCATACACGTTTATTTCAGTTGAACACGCTCTATCAATTATTTCAAGATTTGCACATTTAACCGACTGCGTAACTGTGACTGATATTCACAAGTCCTATATGGAATTATATTTTGATTGGCTCTCTTTTCTTAATATACCTTACAATGTTCCAGCATATATACTTGTAACGGTAAGTTACTAGTACCTGTTTTATATATTACAAATTCTTAAATTGTAGGCAAAAAAGTAGTAACGCTCTTTTTCCGTATGAAGGAGTAATTTCCATGTAAGATTAAAACAAATTTATTTTCCAGTTTCTGAACCTAGTGTGCACACTTAATTGGAATTATTCACATCTTTTCATAATATGTATTAGTTTGTATCTAAGCTCTGTATTGGAACAAATAAATAAGAAGCTACTTTCTTCTGAGGGTCAGGTACTTTCGTTGATTTACTAATTGCTATGGTGTAAATTGCTTAATGTTCGGTAAATCTATTTTTTAAAGCTAGACATTTGATTCTGACATTAGCGCGTAGAATAAAACGCATTAAAAAATTTGTGTATATTAATGTAATGTAGTACTAGTAATAAAGAATTTTTAATTCAATGTAATAAAGTAAATAGCAGTATTTATATTCAAATTACTTCTTAAACTTCTCTCTCTTCTTGCCCTTCAGTGGATAATTCATCTTTTCCATTTTAGTTTCTTCCATCGTCGTTTTGGAAGGAACTCCGTGAGGACTATAGCAGTGCAACGCGTTTAGTGCGAATATTTGATGATCACATTAATACAATCATATTTGTTTCATTCGCAAGCAATTTATTCTTCGTCTGCCTGCAATTGTTTTATATTTTATCGTAAGTATTTTTGGTCGAAAATATATTTTATTATTTTCTTTATTAATTAAATATATTTTATTATTTAAAGTATTTGTACTGTAGGGAGCGGGAGCTCTAATTGTTAAATAAATAAACTTAATCTGCTCTTTATCATCATAACCTTTAATACAAAGAGAGGAAACAGTCCGTTAGTTAAAGAGTCCAATTAGGGTGATTTACTTTTCAATACTAAAATTTCATTTTTCTACTGATCCCATGACTCATATATTTGATCTTGCTTTACGCAAAATTATGCTTTTATTTTAAATGGCCTTATTGAATCAGAATTTTACTATTAAACTTGTATAGTTCAGCTAATTTTAACGTTGCTCAAGAATACAAAACGAGACATTGTTTTTATGTAGAAGTTCTAACTCTATGTATTAATGACTATATACCCAACATGTACAATATTTTATAAGTTTATCAAGACTTATTTTTTATGAATCATCTTATATCAAATATATTTGTGTTAACGCGACTTCACTTGCCACTTTATGTAAATACCATAACACATTTTTAAATACTATTTCAGAAACGGCGTAAATTTTACTAACCTACCGGATAAGAACTGTCCGAACTTTGGTTCTGGGTAATGTAATTTTTACGCTATATTATATGTTCTTTGCGCCGCTGTACGTGTGATAATTAATAAAAGCACTGTGAACTGTGTCAATTGTAATTTCCAGGCTCTTCTTTGGTTACGAGTACATGGTCTACATGTTGGTTTCGGTTTTATTTGTCATCGGGCGATCATTGAGCGTGGCCCTGATTGCTTCCCGGGTCCACTCCGCTACGCAGGTGGCAGCACCTGTTCTTTATGCTGTACCCTCTCCGGTTTATTGTGTTGAGGTAATTAGTTTTTGTATTATATTTGTTATACAATTTTATAAATTATTTCTGCTTCCGTGATGTAGTTTGCATTTTTCTGTTCGTTTCGATTCTCGTAGGTTGTGTCAGACAATTCACATTCAACGCCTTTGTAAAATTATTTCTGAAGCTTTTATCATTTTCCTTAGTCAAATCAGAATTCTATGCCCTACAATTTCTTAGTCTGAGGCATACTTTAGGCATACTGCAAATATTAATATAGTTTTTTGCGAAGTATTGCTTGTAGATTGGTCTATTAGGGTTTTGTACTATAGACTTCCGCAAATTAATACCTGATTCTAAATTATGTTAATAAATTTTCCAACAATATAATAAACGACTTTTATGTACGTACGAACTTCCCAAATTGGTTCATAAATGTAGATGGAATTGCTGTTTGCCCCAGTTTCATTTTTAAATATAGAGTAACGAAGTAATTTTGTACATATCTGTATGTTGATTTGACTATGATTCAAGTTGTAATTGTTTCTAAGAAGAAAAACCAATTGAAACAGGTGCAAAGGTTCATCGAGCAAGTCCACGGAGATTCAGTTGCTCTCACTGGAATGAACTTTTTCCAAGTTACAAGACAGCTTGTACTATCAGTAAGTAATTTTGTAAAAACTAAATAAAAATAAAACAATTTTGCGGGTACAAAATTTCGTAGCCAAGGATTATATAAAGTATTCTTACCTAGCCTTTTTACGTAAAAAGGATTTAAAAATCGTTTTTAGTCAAAAAGGATTTAAAAATCCTTTTTTATCATAAAAAAATTAATTAGTTCAACATCCAGTTGTTTACTTTCCTCAGCTTTAGCTAAAAGAGTGTAATTATTTTACTGTTTATTTTTTATAAGTAGCTAAGCGTACAAACAAGGCTTGGGCATATGAAAAATTTAAGCTTTTTAGATTTATACTAATAACTAGCTGACCCAGCAAACGTTGTTTTGTCATACATGTGATTTCAATTTTCAATTAATACATTAAAAATAGGTTTTGATCGTAGAGGGGTAAAATTTTTGGGTTGTATGTATTTTTGTATGCTGTATGCTGATGAAAAATAGATGTTAGCCGATACTCAGACCTACTCCCCAATATGCTCACAAAGTTTCATTCATGAGAATCGGTGAAGCCGCTTCGGAGGAGTATGGGAACGAAAACTGTGACACGAGAATATAATAATATATAAGATTTCAATGAAAATGCTTGAGAAACTAGGTAAAATATTGCCAGAGCTTCCTTAAGCGTTCATTGTGCACCTTCTCGCAGGTACTTTTTACAAGTCACTTCTTTTGGATATAATAAAAAAAATTAAGATGTTCTTTTAAACTGCCTGATACGATACAAATTAAACATCGACATATCTTACTTCAATCAAATCTGTTGTAGTATGTAAAATATATAAAATTTCTGAAAATGTTCTCATAATCATCACATTAATCCTTTTTAATTTCAATGTCTTATTATAGGGTGTTTACCGCTATACACTATACATGTGGGTCATAAGTTGGATTCTTATTTGATGTGACGGGAATATTAACGCGAAAACTATAACTTTATGTAATAAGAGCTAAAACTGAAACTTTTTTTTAGGTGGCTGGTACCATTGTGACATATGAATTAGTGCTTTTGCAATTCACCTAAATAGTCATCACAACCGCGGCGCTACGAAGTTTTAGCTGGAAGTTTGATAAACACAGTCTCGAATCTTGGACATTATCATGGGGTCGTCTGAAAAAATGTGAAACTATTAAAAATAAATCTAAGCGCTTTTTATTATTATACTTTTTTATGATCCAAAATGCTGCTGTAATCCAGTCACCTACAAAACAGGGACTCAAAAGTGTTAGGACAGATACTTGTCCTAACACTGTCCTAATCTTTTAATAAAGTAATGGCATTTTTAATATACATTATTATTCATACAAAAGTATATTGTTGCTCTTGATATATGGAGGTAAATTACAATTAAGATATATATATAACGTATATCCAAATATACTTGTACACTAAATATATCAGTATAGGTTTATCTTTGACTAATTCAGAATAATCTCCATGAAAATTGATGCACCATTTCACAACGTAAAATATTCATAGATTTTTTATTACAACAGTAGGTTTACTGAGTCGCTTATAATAATTTTAAGACAGAGTGATAGAAGTTCTGCATAAACTCTGTCGTTGATTAAGTAGATAAAATTTTCTCAGTTTTAGGATTAAGAATGAAAACGCTTTTTTTTACTTAAAAGCACTTTGGGATTTAAACTACTTGGAGGAAAAGGTGCCTTTGTCTACAATTCGAACGTATATTTTTTACGCGTATTTGCGGTTTCATGAATTGATTTTTTTTGAGTAGGTAGGAGGTGATGAGGATCCCCTGGGATCCCCCTGATAAACTGAGGGAACCTTCGAAATCCCTAGTGGAAACTAATACGATTTTGTCATTAAGTATTTTAAGCACATATTATTTAATAATTAGTGAAGGTCTCATTTCGTTGATGAAGTTGAAAAACAGACGAGGGAAGAGGGGACAAAAGTGCAAGTAGCGGCAAAATCTTAATTTTATGACATAAAATAAATTATTCGTAAATTTAAGTACCCGTTAAAAAATACCTTTATTAGAGACTGTAAAAAGTGTTAATGGCAACTATTCTTATATTATATATTCTTTAGCAATTTAAATTACTCATTTGTCTTTCTCTAGGCTAGATCGTAATCTTTTAAGTGATTTATCTCTGTGAAGGCAATTCATCCCTATTACAAAAAAAATCGTAAATTATACGAATATTTTTTTTATTCAAATTGTCCTACGAATAAGCTTTTAAAAGAAGTAGGTGTTCTGTTAATTGGAAATTATGTGCGTTTGTGGATATAACTTGGTTTTGCATTGTCGCACCAGCTCAGCATTCACTACATGTCTTGTTACTAGGTGTTTGCTCTGTCGTACCTATATTGCGTGTTTTGTACGAAATTTCAATGTTTACATGAAAAGTCATGATATACACCCACGTTACGATATTTTACGCACGCAAAGGATTAATTTTGAAGGAATTTTCTTAGTTTGGCCTTGCGTAAAGATGTAGGTTCTCTCTCGGGAGTGTTCTGATGAATTGGTCGGAGTGTACCTGAATAACAAACTTTAAATAGGTCTAGCTTTTTCATGGGACACAACTAGTTTTCGGACTAAATCATAAAAAAGCATTTTATATATCATAAAGAGGTTTGACACAGTTCAGAGGTATTTTTAAATCATGGAGTGATTAATCTGGCTTTTTGTGGCTACTGAGCATTTATAAATCTCATTTTAAATATGAGTTTTTTCTATTCACCAAATCATCATCTTGAGTTAAGCACTGTCAAATCTGTATTCTTTATAAGTACTATTATACTTTTGTGCAGACTTCGGATTAAAATGTAATAATTTTATAACGTTATTTTTCAGCTGAAAATGCGAATTCAAAGAGTTTATTAAAAATGTCTCTTTATACACAGCAAAACAACGTTTTTGCGTTGAGAGAAACAAGACGAATATCAATAAATAATAAATTCTGTCCAACTTCTATTAAGTCGCGAAAGTTTGCATTGATTCATAACGATCCATTAATTCCATTCAACGAATGGCGTTCCAACTTTTTATTAACATCGTATTGTTTATATTTAACAAGCTTTTGCCTGTGAATTCACTCAATTTTATTAAAATGCCCATGCACAATACAATTTCGCCCATTTTTACTTTTCATGAGTTCGGTCATTCATAGAACTGATATTGTATCGAGTATAATACCTCGGCACTTTCAATAAAAATAGTCTTCGAAAAATTATGTTTCGATTCGCACGAGTAGATTCCAGAGATTAGGGCGTTATTATTTCTTGGTTTGCTCACAGGTGAACATAAACATAAGAAATAATAAAATAGGGGCGGTATAACCCTTCAAATTAGTTCTCTTTGATCGTTTTTTCTTTTGAAGGCAAGTAAGCCTTCTTTGCCTTACAAACGTCAATATTTGAGACACGTCGGTTTCTTCGCAATATTTACCTGCTCACCTATAAGCACATTTTAATTGCGCACCACAATTGTTTCAAAGTTGCGGTTGGGGTTTTTAATTTAAATTAATATCAACTTGAGCGAGACTTTCCTTTGTATATTATTATTATACAATTCGATTGTGATTTAGAGATCTTATGATATTCCTTCGAACATGCTAATAGGTATAACTTCACACATTTAATTTTACATGCAATTTTAAACAATTTTAAACATTGTATGCAGGCAAAAGAACTATATGTGAGCAAGAATATCAACTGATCGCATACACTAAGCCGCAAGCTTTATTTTGTCTAACAGACAAAAAAATGAAGGGACACATTTTTACAAAGACGAGGCCCAGTTTTGGATAAGGAAGGAAGGAATAGAATAAAAGTAAGGTTTATGGGAGAACTACAGCACAGAGGCGACTAGCGTAGATTAGTTAATTAGTTTAGCTTAATGATGTATAATTAAAATCACCTAGCTTAAATATAAAAATTGTAATAATGTAGCTTTTTATGTTGATGCAACGGGATATTTATTTTATTTCCTTTTATTTACGATTCTTCTGACATACAAAGGAAATTTATGTTTTTTTTAGTTTGGCTTTGCGTAGAGATGTAGGTTCCCTCTCGGGGGAGAGATCTATCGTTAATGAAAGGACAGATCTCAATGACAATTAATATATTAGTTTATTTATAACTATAGTTATACAATAAGTGAAAACGGTTAGAAGGTAGATTGTGTTCGTGACTTAAGACTAACCTAACAATCCTCGACTTCCAATCCAGAATTGTCAAAGCCTTTTAGCTTGATTTTAAGAGGCGTGTCTGTAAAAACTCCAAAGATTAACTTACAAATGCATTAGATAGATCTTTGCTCGAATTAATCTCCTAATTAAACAATAATTATGTTATAAAATTTATCTCTTTTAAGACCTATAAATTAAATTCGTATGTAGATGCGTGTAAATATTTTAAGATTGATGAGTTAAAGTCTCGGCGTAAGCAATCTGATAAACACGACATAAATTCTTGGAAAATTGTCACTCGTTAGTTAAAATATCCACTTCCTGACACACTCTTCCTAACACAAAATCGACGTAATGGCTTAACTTCATGTAACAACCCGAATACGCAAAGAGTTTTGATTTAAATCATGCAGCCCGGACATACAACGATATGTTTAAAGATTGACCTGTTCAGCTGTCGCGAATTGCTAGAAAAATTCTTGGCAATTTTCCTTAAACATACGTCACACACCATCACACAAAACTAGCACACTACACAAAGATACTCCAACCATTGCTTTTGTATGTCTTATCTTTATTCTAATTATATATAATACAGCGAGTATTTAAAATGTATTTCATTTCCGTCTATATTTGTATGTAATTGTTAGTTGTAAGACGACAGCTGTAATAACAATAAATAGAATGAAAAAATTAAAATTGGTATTATTGAAATTGCAAATATGTATTCTAAAATATTGTGATAAAAATCGGAATATCAGAAAAATGTATCGTATGTGGAATTCCTTTGTCGCAAAGCGAAGTCGATCGTGTAATGGAGTACTTGAAAGCATTTGCCTCAATGTTTGAATAAGACGAGATAGCTCTTTACTGTAATGGTGACAATTTCAATAAATATTGTATTCATAAGTTTTTGGTTAAATTATTTTATTTTATATTTTTAGGTATTCCTAAAAATGTAAGAAGTTTAAGACTTTAAAGCCAAATATCAACGAGTAATTAAGTTTCACATACCATAAAATCAAGTATAGAAATTTGTTACAATATGTTTCATTAAAATACGAAATTTAGCAGGCAAACTACGATCATTTTTTGTATGTTACATGAGTAGAGAGTTAAATATATAAAAACGTTTATTATAATGAAACAGACATATTCGATATTGATTTTATTATGATACGTTAAATTATCGGCATGTAAAATAGTCTACTCTTCAGACATCTGCTTGAGTGTACTATATGCATAACTGTAACAAAACATAATTGTCAATATGTAACAGCATATCAAATAAAAAAATATACATATAAATAACATATTAACTCTTGGATTTGTATTAACTTATCTGTTTAAACCAACGGTTTTTTGCTGCAGTAAGATTCTGCACATGCGGTTCAAACGTGCTGGTATATGTTATCATACTTATTTAAAAAAAGTAAAATTCTAATGCACTCTTTTGACTAAAGTACTTTTTCGTCTACATCTATCCCATTTTTTTTTATAAATGTAAAAATGGTTATATGATATAGACTAGACGAACTTAGGTCTTTTACCCATATTTTCCTTGCAAATGATACGTCTCGCATGACACAGATTCACAAAGAATTTATATCCTTTCTTATAACGGCTGAAAATCATACAGACTGGCTCCTTATCATCAGCAGCTAAGTCCTGGCAGACATCGTCGCAAGGATCCACCAGCCTCTTGACTTGCTGTAAGCGGTGGGAAACACCGAATAATTTACTATGTTGTGTTGAGGTCCTTCCTGAAAGTCAGAGCGGAAATGATGATAAGATGAATGATGTGAAACTTATAGCACAATTACAATCCTATATAAATATGTCTATTAAAGTTCATACATAGACAAAATATATTTAACTAATTGGTTATCTGGTCGTTCTTTTCCATGTCAAAAATAATTTGGTTAAAAACATGAAACGTTTACCGGCTCCCACTTGATGAGTTATGTAAATGCTTACTATAACAATATTTTCTTAGGTTTAATGTAATCCTGAATGGATTAAATAGATATTAAATTCACCAACTTCATCTCACCTATAAGTAACATGTAATAAACGTAAAATGTAATTGAAAATATTTTCTTGTACATTTTATAGCAGTAATAAAAACTTTTGAGTAAACTACTGCATACAATTTTCACAATATTTATTTTTACTACACATACAACAATACATAATAAGACACCGAGAACCCTAAAATAAGCTCTTTATGGCCTGTTTGTATTGCGAACAGAATGTACAAACATGCACTTACATAGGAATACAACGTGACCTTTTAAAATATATTTACTTAAAATTATATTAATTATAGTACCACTTATGTAGTTGCTTAACTTAATATTGAAGTTTTATTCTTTCTTATTTCTTCTTCGAACAGAAGCTACAGTACAGTTTTAAAATATATAATGAAGTCGATAAAACTAATCGATTTATAAAATCACTGATATATTAACCGTATATATATTAACAAACGAGATAAACACGACGTGTGTCATTTATTATCTAAAAAATAAAAGTTAAAATGTGTGTTTGTGACAACTTTTTTAGTATATCAAAGAGGGCAAACGGCCAAGCGCCTCACATGATTTTAAATGGTACCACCAATGACTCATCCGGAGGATTCGCAAGTGCGTTGCCGGCCTTTCAGATCACGAAACGCTCTTTTCTTGTAGGTGTGAGAAGGTTCATAATTCGTATTATTTCAGAAACCTAACTATATTATGCCGCGGCAAAAAGTGCCTTCTAAAGCGAATGCATTCTTCTATGTTGGAATTGAGTTCTCTCATACTTTTGAATTCTATCGTAAGTGTGAAGGGGATGGCAGCCTTTGTTATATTTCACCCAGCTCTTTCTAAAACTTGACGGTTGATACGAATTGCTGCTTGTGCGTCCCCCACCGTGGGTTGAAGGATCCCAGGTGGTGAGGATCACACTTTGTTTTGCACATTCATACTTAATTTTTCAGCTCTTAGAATTTCACTCACTGTACGAAATGCGAGTACAATAAGTCAAGGTCAATGCATCACGATACAAAAAGATAACTTACCAAATTTGAATATCTCAGTTGCATTTTACTACAAATAAATAGTGTCATGTGTAACAATTATTATCATTATCATTTCTATATATAAATGAAACCCGTTTCGCGTTGTCACCTCACGTGTGAATGGCTGAACCATTTTCGATAATTCTTTTTTTTAAATGTTTGTGGAAGCCAAGGATGGTTCTTACGGAAAAAAATATTAAGAAAATCTTCAGGAATATTAAAAAATATACATTTAATATTGCATTAAAAACGCGCAACGAATGTCAACGTATGAGAGGAGGAGCGTGGCTTATTTCTATCTCTTTCCCTCTTATAATACGAAATGTAGGTCAACTATACAATATAAAATAGTGCATCAAAGCACGCTAAGGCGGACGAAGCCAGCTATCTATAATAAAAACGTTCTAATGATGATATAAATAGAAATTATTTGAAATTAAGTCAGATGGATTTGTCAATTGTCAGATTCTACAGAATAAATAATCCATCAACCGCTGTATTTATTTTGGTACGAATGTTTAAATACCATTTATTGCGGCAAAGTTGGGGGCACAAACAGCGTAGCTTCATATATATGTGAAAAATAATCATCCTCGTTACAGGACTGATTTGTCTATAGAACTTTCTTTTTATAAACTCTTTTGCATATGTTTCAGATGCCACAGAATGCAAAATATGTATTGGTAGGTTTTATGAATTTACACCACATTATTCATTATAATTTCACATATAAATAATATCTATTTTGGATGTAATACTTGTTACGCCATGAAAATTATACACACAGAATGTGTAATACAAAAATATATTCACGAAGCGCAATTCTTAAAAATTTGTGTGTGCCTATTTTGCCTCAAAACGTACACTTGCATTCTAAATAATAATAGTAATTATTTTGCCGAGAATAAACCGAATCCCTGACTGTTACCATTGCAGTAGCAAAAAAATATCCATATTAGTATAATTGTTGGCTCTTGTTGTGACAAAGCCTTAATCTCATCAATTTGACCGTAAATCAAACAAGGCTTACAGTTACCGAAATTCATGAAAAATTGTTTATCATTTGAGTTTGTGTATGACTTGATTAATATCGACTAAAATATTGTTGAACGCGCTCATCTCTCATAACATAATTTCTTGATCCTTAAGGTAATGTACTATAAACATGAAGTATATGTACCTCTATGTGTATGAAACCACACAAAACCTCTGTCTACAACCTTCTATGAATCTCTTGATATGTTTTATTGATTTGTATTTCGTTTACAAATAAATGATCTTTATATGCCTGACACTCGCCATTAATCACTAATTAAAAAACCACTGGTGAAGAGCCTTAGCGTGAACGCGCTAAGCAGATGAAAGAGCTTTGTAGTAAATTTTGCCAACGTTCGTTTATTTGTGACTTACTTTAGTATATTATTTTAAATTTATATAAGAAATAATTTTATAATCAAGAAATATATCTTATAATGTGTCAACATGATGAATTCTAAACAGTATTTTGTAGAATATTACTTAAAAGGATAACCTAAATTATGTCGAACGGGAGTCGTTATTAGCGTAGGTGTTTTTATTCCCACCATTGGCATAAAAATGTTATACGATATACCGTTTCTTGAGTTCTTGGAATTCAAAATACAATCAGAAATTGTTCTTTTTTTAGATCACCAATTTAGTCGTAAGAATCACTCAAAAAATATAATGTGAATAATCATTTACAACACAGGCTTCAATTACAAAAACAATCGTCCAAGGATCTTAAAACAAACACATAGAAATTATAGCTTCTTTAGTGTTGTAAAAGCAATCTACTCAAAGAACTTTTTTTCAGGCGTCATGAGCTACTTGGAGTGTATGCGGCCAATATACTTAACATTCCAGTTAGCGGGAACTTTTCCCGTGTCAGGTCTGCTAAAGGCTAATGAGAATCAACCAAGGCCAGTATCTTTAAACTATAATATTGTCTTTTATTAAAATAACTGTTACCAATTTAAAGAAAAACTTGGTCACGGTAGTCTACCGTGACGCACGCTGTAAAGAACGCGAACGTCGGAAAAGTTTTAAATAATGTAAAATATATTTAAATTTTGCAAAAATACATAACATAAACCTGTTAAAAAGTGTTTTTCTAAAAATCTTTAAACTAGTTGAAATTACCACTATTATTACAGAACGCACAGTACTTATTATAAAGAATTTAGAAATAGTAATCGCGTGAGATAAATAGAAGATAATATTAATTGTATAGTTGTAGGATTATCTCTATTACTTAAAAAATGTTGTAACATTGTTTATATATATTGAAAATACCTAATATACCTGACGGGTTTTTAAATATGGCCAGATCACCACCACAGGTACGCCATCGGCGAATGAATCAATTTTTTAAGTTTATTAAAAACTATGTTTATATGAGTATTTATAACCATGTTCTTTATTAGTACGGAGAGGAAACTCTACGCCACTCTTGTTAAAAGTACTTTTCTTACAAGATACTTGTAACATTTACATAAAGATATATCAAGGCACAACATCGGTTTTAAGTTTCTTTAATAAAAAATGCAATTAAAAACTGTGATTAATTTTTTTTTTGAAGTTCGTTGGGTTAGGTTAATCCACCACCGGTCGTACATTTAATAAACATTGTTATATTTTCAGATTTATTTGGAAATTAGTGTATAACACTTACTGTACATTACTTATAGTTTTACAAATTACGTACCTCAGTATTCATTCATACCATTATATATTTGAAGAGAATATTTCATTCCGGCATACTAGTAAGTGTTTTAATACAGTCTCTTGTTAAAATATATCATTAGAATATAATATATGAAGGAAGTAAATCGCTGTTATAACCTAGCCGTCAATTTGAAAATGCGCCATTAACGGTCCATTACTAACTACATTATGACTGAGAACACTTTGGATAGTTCTAGTGTCAATGGTAAAGTTAATAGAAAGATCCGTTGTAAGGTGTTTTTTGAATTTGGAATCGAGTGTCGTTGTTGTATGCCGCGAGAAGTCTCTACATATGAAGTGAAATTCTATATTCTAAAAATCACATTTATATTTTTATTAACATAACTGTTACTCATTTAAAGAAAAACACTTTTTAACGGATTTATGTGTAGTCACGGTAGATGCACGCTGTAAAGCACGCGAAACGTCGGAAATTTTTTAAATAATGTAATTATATTTAAATTTTGCAAAAATACATAACATAAATCCGTTAAAGAGTGTTTTTCCTTAAATCATTCTTATTTGTTGAATTGTGTTAATAAATTTAGTGTCTACAGTGTTTCTATAGAGCAGCTCAGGCAATAATGATGACTAAGGGCCATCTTCGTCTGTTTTAATATTAACATAGACTCTCTTATATATATTTTCAGCTCGTTTAATGAATCACGTGACGTCAACTCTTGCAATTGTGTTTTTTATTAAAATCAGTCTTGGTTGGGAAAAGATATTGGAAAATATAAATAATTTAGAGAGACTATTGAAATCCCTAAAAAATTCAAGGAAGTTCACTAAGCTTTCAAAGACTATTGTTTGGATATTTTTAATACCTAATATCAGTAAGTATTTTACCTTAGATAATGTCGTGCTTTTTAAAATTTTTATATAACGCGTTAGTGAAGACAGGATTACGTATATATCCTTTAATTTAATGGATGGAAGAATAGATAATCCTTTCTTGTAAATACATTAATGAGTTGCCTTGGCTTATACATTTTAGGTTAGTTATTTCCTCGAAAATATATTCTATCAATTTCAGTCGATCAAGCATTAATCATAGTGACGTTTGCGATTAATATTCATAATTGTTATACGAAAAGTCCACTAGAAGAAATCGAGATGTACTATAAAACATATTTCGAAGGACATTTTATATACATTCCTTACAACCTTGTAACGGCGACAATTTTTCAAGTAAGTAAGTTCATAATACGCATGAGCTTGAGGCCTAGTGTAGTTTGAGTCCCGGCGCAAAAATTAAATTCGTGAATTATGAGAACCAAAAGATACACCATTCGTATCAAGGAATTCTCTCGTTGAAATTCTGGGTAGTGGACTTATCATAAATAAAGAAAATACATCTTAATTCTTTTTAGAGAAGCTTGCGCAGACTAAACCATGATATCTGTCACAAAATGTATATATGAAATCTATGACAGCAGTGTTATGAAATATTATTGGAATTCTGTACCAAAGACTGAAACTAAAACAAGCAATAATGAAGATAAATTAATATTTTCATATAAATATTATTTTAATTGCTTTGAGTAATAGTTACTAGTTCTTAAGCTTTTTCTAAATAAGTACATACGGGAAGCAAATAATTGAGTTAAAATTATTACAACAATCATACTTATTACAGTTTTTGAGGTTACAATTGAACTTCGTGGTGAGCGGCATGGATATGTATATCACTGCGCACGCTTTGTACTTAGCTATGTTTTTTCGGAACTTTAATCGTAAAATGCAGCGGGATCAATTCAAAGTGAGTTTATTTATCGGACGATTGGTCTCTTCAAGTTATTGGTTTTACGAAAATAGCACTACAAGTACGTTACTTTTATTACAAAACAATAATTAGTATATATTATTCCGATTTGGCAGAAGCATCTTGTTATAAGCATATTAACCAACATCTAATATGAGTATTAGAAGATGTGTTTGCCTACTGACATAACTAAAGAGCCCCCACAACAAGGAAAAAGCCATTCTTATGTTTTAACGTTTTCTATATTAATTTTGCAAAAAATTCCAAATTCTGATCGTAATTTCAGCCCCTTTCCATGTTAAATATTCATATAAACTAATGTTTGTTTTGTTAGTTTGCAGGAAATAAATTGTATTGGGCAAATATGCGTATGCAGAACACGCGACTGTGTCGTCTTGTCACAAAAATTGATGATATAATTAATCCATTAATAATGATGTCACTGTTCGCTAATCTTCTGCAAAATTGTAAATTAGTCTTCGTCGTTCTAATGTAAGTCCATATAATATATACAAACTGATTTTATATGGTTAATTTCCTGTTTAACGAGAAACATGATGGGTGCTTGTGGGCCCCGACTTTCCCCCCTCGGGCCTACAAGCTGCGACTGTTCATTGGGCCACCCCCAAGCCCCTTTCCCCCCCCAAACAGTTACCCGACTGAACGTTAACATAAAAAAATTATAAAACATTGGTTTATTCTGAATCATTTACATTTACTTCACTTTAAAACTAAGCAGAATATTCATAAAAAAATATCGGTCCACGGAGTTTTTGTTAATATTTTTGGCGGTATCCTACGATTTAACTATTACCATCGTAAACTTCATACTCAAAGCGTCGTCTTGTTCTCACTTGGTTTCATTATAATTCTGATTTTCCTGTGTTATATTTTAAAATATCCATTTCAACGCATAACTGGATATATATATTTATATTTACTTTGGTGCAACCTTCACCATTACCATTGGTAAATTATCTTAAACTCCGCAAGCCTATTAGAAAATTATCTGTTTATAGTAAGAACGGCGGTTATCGGACTGTCCTCTGTGAAACAGAATTCATCTGATCCTTTTCATCACCCTGGAATCATAAGGCAATGACTAAGACTAGTATTTTAGTTAAAGTAGTGCATAAGGGTGATTTATTTTTAATTAACTAGCTGACCCAGCAAACGTTGTTTTGCTATACATGTGATTTCAATTTTCAATAAATAGATAAAAAATAGGGGTTGATCGTAGAGGGGTGAAAATTTAGGGTAGTATTTATTTTTGTATGTTGTATCATAAAAAAATATAAACTAAAAATTTTGTCTAGAAAAAAAATAGAGGAGGACTACCCCTTACATTTAGGGGGATGAATAATAGATGTTAGCCTATTCTCAGACCTTCTCAATACGCTCAAACTTTCATGAGAATCGGTCAAGCCGTTTCGGAGGAGTATGGGAACGAAAACTGTGACACCAGAATTTTAAATATAAGATAGAATAATGCCCATATAGACATGTTTAAGGTATACTTTTAAGTAGAAACGTAAAGTACTAATTTTCCTAACCAGAATTCTAACAAAAAAAAAACAAAATATGGTATCGTTTGTATTGGCTTTAAACACTTGTTCGCTAAATGTGTGTTTGTGTATTCAATTTTTTACGAGGAAAAAATAAATGAATTATTTTTGATTCCTATGACGTATTTTATGTTTAATATTTCAGGTACTACGATTTCGATGAAGGGATATCTCAAAGAAATGACCCGGCCCTTTGGAGATGTGCTTACATTCGAGGGTAAATATTTATTAAATAGAAAACAGATATATAAGAATAAGGTAAAATAAATTGTAGAATTGTATATTATAAGTTTAACATTGTTGGTAAGTTTTTAGAAATACAATGACCATACATTCAGACAACGGCCAAAAATACTACCTAACATTGACCATACCGAAATTTCTATTTTGAAAAAAATTTTTTGATTAATTTATTTACATAAAATAAAGATAACACACGTATCTCATTTAAGTAATGTAAAGTAAGAATTTCAGGATCCGAAGATTTGGTTAAAAACATTCAAAGCAAAGAATACACGAATACTGCTAGGAGAATAACTAAATAATTAAAAACTATCATATCGGACATATGATCAAAATATCGTATATTGGAAATAGAGAAAACTTTTAAATTTCGTTATAATCAATTGTAGAAATATTTCTTAAACAAAATGAGCAATCGCCATAATATAGGAGGCCTCATCTTTTTCGTTAAATGAAAAATTAGAGCTCTTGTTAACGAACCATTCGACGAAACACAGTGAAGACGAAAAATATAATTAATTTGATTTATATATTTTATATTCTTTTAACTTTTATGTATTATTTTCACTTTGAAGTACAACAATAATGTATGTGTTTTTTTTATTCAACTAACCGAAGAAACTCCTGAAAACAGATTACAATTTAAAGAAAAACACTTTTTAACGGATGTATGTTATGTATTTTTGCAAAATTTAAATATAATTACATTATTTAAAAATTTTCCGACGTTTCGCGTGCTTTACAGCGTGCGTGGTCACAATTTCAGATTACAATTTGCTTCTTTATTCGCAATAGTTGTATGGTTTTGTATAATTACTTATTGTTTAATTCTTTAAATATAATATATAAATAACATATTTCAGAGATAGTTCGCTGGAATACATTAAAAAATATTATGGTCTGTTGTATTCAATGGCAAAATCTTTTTGCACCTTGACATCGATGGCGTGGCTCCAAAAATTAACACGGACACCCTTGGATGCTCTATTTGAAACTGGCCCCAACGACTACAGCATTGAGGTTAACATTATTTTTTCATTTTTTTATTTAAAAAATATAGGATAATATTGTTGAATACAATTAAATCATATGAAAAAAAATTGTTATTTTTTATGTTAGCCAGTGGTAGTTAATAAATTTGAATTAACTGAATGTGTATGCAATATAAATAGTATCTTTTTTTATAAAATTAGGGGAAAATAGGCTGGGGGCTCACTTTCTCTTAATCGATACCGCCGCTATGCAGGCGCGAGTAGAATCTAGGATGATCATCGCAGTCTATGCGCAGCCAAATGGTTGCATAGGTCGATATCATCAAGCGTCTCGAGGCAATGAAAACAGACACCAAATGTTACAATTTGTAACCCATAACCTCCTTTGTAGGTGTCAGCCGGAGAGAATATCTGAGATTCACTGAGAAAAATCAAGGCCGGCTTCGCAGTCTCCTTACATTTGCGGCCATTTCTATATCTGCCCTGAGATCTAAGTAAAACTTTATGGTTGGGTTCGGATGGGCAGCCCGCTTGTCAGGGGGATTCACCTGGGTAGTCCTTCTATATTCTGAAATTTCTTACTTCAGTGATTGTTTGGGCTCCGGGAATCTCAAGCTTATTGTTTCACTCGAAGCTGTTCTTCTCTAAGATGTGGTACCCCAGTCATGCCGGCTCATTCGGCTGAAACCCTACGACAAAAGCATAACACTTCCACTTGACTAACTGATGTCGCTGGTGAAATAACTTCTTTCGGAGTAATTTCACCAGTTCCATCCGAGGACGATGGGGTGGTCGCATACCACCGCCGAACTGCTTAAAATCAGTGTCAAAACATCTCTTAATATAAAAAAGAGGCACTAATATTCCTCAATACAAAATATAAAAAGACATTTTAATGGGTCGCTAGAAAATTGCAGCGTGCAGAAGCGGTTGTAAATTGCGATCACTATATCGATATGAATGTAATTGTTGTTCGTAATTTCATAATTCTATTAATTTTACAGTTGCAGCGATTTATGGATCAAGTTCATCATTCTACGATTGGTCTCACTGGATGGAGGTTTTTTGTTATTACCCACGGCACCATACTCACGGTAAGAACATTATAATATTGGATAACTAAAGGACATCACTAAGCACTCACTATAAATTACTATTTTGGTCGGTTCTCAGGACTGACGTTTTTCGGATTATCACATAAAACATATCATGTATAAACATTGATATAAAAAAAACGATCGAGTATTCATTAGGCTGAATGAAAAACTTAATTGTATTAATGTTAGTAAGTCGTGATAAGGACGACACATTCAAAGCTATAAAAAGTACACAGGGGAATTTTAAATGGTAAAAATATTTTTTTTCAGTTCCTGTCTACAATTATTACGTACGAAATTTTCGTTCTGCAGTCAATGTTAATTTCAGATTGAAAGAAAAAATATAAAATATATAAAGCACAGTAATTCAGAATTATTAAAGAGTTCATTCATATTTTTAGCTATATGCTGCAAGAAAAATTAATACATGTTATTCAAAACGTCTAGTTTATTCGTATTGTTAAATTGTGAATTTATAAAGTCTTAGCATATATGACTTTAACCATAGATTATTAATATTTCATTGGGATACTACTTAGACTTTCACAAAGTTTTTAACTTAGGTATTTTCCTAATAAATATTTTTGTGGTTAAGTTTGCGAATTTAAAAAATTTTTTTTTTCAATAAAAGCTAGAGTATGTTTTGTTTTGACTAATTATAGCCAAGTAGGCTTGGAAAAGTTACCTGAGTCAATTTTCCATGTAGTCTACGCATATCACACCTCGAACTAATTAACTTTTATAAAAATGATAGTTGTTAAATAAAAAATTGTACTACTTTACCCCAGGGTATTGTTTGTTTGCGATCGGTGTGAATATATATAATCTAGACTGAGACTGAGATATTTTATGGAGACAGCTCACACGCGATTTGATTTATTGTGAAGTTCTGTTCGTTTAATAAAACGCTCATAAAAGGAATTTGTGGTTATATTTTTATGTTTATACCATATAGAGGCATCTCATTTCAAGAAGACATCGATAATGTACGCTTTAGTATAACTTAGGCATAGAACCTAAATTCAGTTAATTGTAAACTTAGGTTACAGGTTGTAAAAATTGTACATAATCATGTAATACAACATGTATATGGAAGGTTGTATTTACGCTGTGACGCTGAGAGAATAATTAATATGTGTAATAATAAATATTAATGTATTAACACCAATTTTATCGATCGTCAAAACAAGGCGACACTCCAGTTTATTTTACTACTTCGTTCCGACGTGCCAAGTAAGACATCTTGCATAACACCTCTATAACCTTGGAAATATTATAAAGCGAAGCTTACAAGGCGAATTCGTAATTTTATCAAGTCACTGTTTAGCCATTAAAACCACTTATGACAAGTCATTCAGTATAGATGCAAAGTAAATATTTTCATAATCTGAAATCATCATCGTCTGAAAAGCGTCCTCAATTTTTTTCAACATGACGTAATGCTTAATACCAAAAAACAACAGAATACATCCCCCATTCGCCATTGAAGGGCAAAGGGACAATCAGTGAGCAACATTGATATATTTCAATGCAAATTTTGAATAATGTACCAAAAAGCTTCTGAGATTTACTTCGCCATTATGGACGTCCTAGTCGTAGTGCAGTCAAAGGAAATCGTTAACAGAATTATTCATTGAGCTCTGCTTGATATAAGGCTCCATATAAGTTTGTGCACAGGTGTTCCTTAGAACTTTATTCCAACAGGAATCTTGGGATAAACGGATGAGTTTAAGCAGAGATTTGTAGCAAGTATAAGATTTTTATTTTTAATGTCATTAAGTGCACATTGAATTCAGAAAAAATCACAAAACGGTATACGGTCAGCCAAAGTTTTTCTAATATTGAAAACGTTTCCTACCTCTTGTATCATTTAATGCAGTAAAAGCTATTTCATCCTTTTAAGAGATTATTTGCGCATATATGACGTTTATCATACAAATTAAGCAAGACAGGGATGCTAAGGTAATATTGTTGTAGTCTATTAGCATGAGCTTTGAGAATTTTTGTCAATTACTACAAACCATATAGAATTAAAATAATCTTTTCTGTCATTATTTTTTAAATTATTTCCAACATTGATGTTATCTATGGTTTGATTTATTTATGAAGCAATTATGTTTTTTACGTTTACTTCGACTCATTCGGTAAAATAGAGTTTAATGCAGTACAATGTAGACGAGTTTTCTATTTTAGATGTTTTGTCATAAAAAAATGCTAGATTGTGAAATATTATAAACCTATTTTTCGTGGATATTCCATAGGTATACTTTAGAACAGGCACTTGTAATCAGAACGTTTGAATATACTTGGATGGATAAAGGTTAAAATATTTATGAGTTTCACCCATATATACAACGTCCATGGATGCTAAAGAGTCGAAATTATCCGAAACTTATCGAAAGTGGCGTTCGGGAGTCATAACATTAAATGTTGTGAATATATATAATAATATGGATGTTATAAGAGAACGGCCAACATTCCAAGGCGCGATGAAGCTGACAATTTTAATTGGACAGTTTTTTGGATTGAACCCTGTTCTTGGAATCACTAGTATTGATACGGGAAACGTAAGGTATTTCATTTCACGAGGATTTTAAATAATTTGTGAGTTTCGTTGGAGTAGATAAATAGTTAGTTAGATGGTCAATAAGATCTTTCCATTTCTTAAGCTGTTTCATAAATTACAAATATTGTATTTCATTTTTGTATGATTAACTAGAGATTGCTCTTATAAAAAGGCCGATATTTTTAAGATTTTTTATTTATTTCATTAATATAAGTTAAACAAAACATATTCTTATTTTTCCAGATTTTCACTAATATCACTTCTTACCATCTACAGTATTATGACAATCGTGGGGCAAACTCTGCTATTTTTAATCTTGATAACGTACCTCATAATATACGATGACGCCTCTCTTAATTCAATAAGTAATAATATTCTGTTCTAATTATATATTTAAAGATGAAGACTTTGTTTGATTGAATTGAATTTATTTTTTCGATAGTTCATTTTATCAAGGAATTATCTATACTATTATATGTATTACTAATATTTACATTGAAATTGTTAAATGATTATATGTTCTTCCACAAGTATACAAAAAAATTGTAGTAATCAATTTAATTATTCAGTCTTGTACACATATCGTGGCATGTAAAGCTTCTTCTCTAGTAGAGCCAGTCGCTAAATAAATATCTGATAGGAAACTGTAAATCTAATATTAAATATTTTAAGCTTTTATAATTTTTTTAATATAGATTTGTTAGAAGTCACTGTTAAAATTCTCTTTGTAATTTTAAAGTGTGGTCTTATTGCTAACAGCTATTTATTTTCGATATTCTTACACATCAAAATCCTAATACACCTAATTGTTTTTTATTTCAGCCCCAGTAGTGTTTGGAGGTTCGAATTGTATCACCACAATATTATTCTTCCGTGCTGCTATCAAATGGCCCAAATTGATGAATTATATCACTAAAGTTGAGACAATGTACCCAAATATTGATGGAGCATTCGTAACAAAATGTAATTTATCATGTATCGTTGTTCTGTCACTGGCTTTGAGTGAGTTTTTAAATATTAATTTATCTATTCTAATATAATAAAGCTGGAGTCTGTTTGTTCGAATGCTAAAATCAGGAACTACGGGTTCCAATTGAAACATTATTTTTGTGTTGGAATGTCCATTTATCGATGAAGACTTTCAGGTACATAACATTTCAATGCAAGTAATAGAACCAGTGTAAATTTAAAAAAAAAAACGGGGGAAATTATTCCTTCGATTCAGATTCCGTGAACGGGTATTTTAACCAATGCGGATGACACCCCAGATATTATATAATATAATAAGACTACTATCCACTAATTTCAATTTTAATTAATAAATATAAAATAAGGGTTGATCTAGAAGGGTGAAAATTTAGGATTGTATGTAGTTTTGTATGTTGTATATAAAAATTTTGTCTAAAAAATAAAATTTAGGGGTGACTATCTTAATTTAGGGGATAAAAATAATGTTCCATTTTCTATCTAAAGTTTATAGAATGGTCGGTTTAAGAAGTTCAGTCATACACACTACAAAGAATTATATATATAAAGATATAATATGATCTATAATATAATAAAAACATAATAAGATATGATATATTAACATATAATAAATAGTAAAAATATAATATAATACTTACAATAATAGGTAAAACAGTATAGCGTATAATAAGTAAATACAAATATTACTAACAAATTTCACAAACTTCCTTCCTTTTGTATAGAAATGTACATTCTTCTTATTCTCTTAATAATAGCTTGCCCAAACTGCAAAACGCGTCAGGTTAGCATGCAATATTACATGATACTTTGTGACATGACATTCTACGTTCATGCTACGTGACTTCGACAATATGGTACGCTATGTTGCTACGTGATAGTGCTGCGTAGCAATGTTATAATGGTTATGCCCGACTTATTAAACGTACAAATGATTTAATTTTTTCTACATTGATGCGAAATATGATATTTTATTGCTGTCTCTAGATAAAAATGCGTCTTCCCTTCCTTATAATGGAACGAGTGACGTGACCGTTTTCGGTAACGGTTCGTTATACAGTTTTTTATTATAACATGCTGAGGTGGTTCGAAAACAATATTAAAATTCTTTGAAGTAACATTCGTTAATCCTTTCAGTGGAACATATTCTAGCGGATTTTTCAAAATTGATATACGCAATGGACTGCCCAAATCAGAACTTGAACACATATGGCAGGTTTATTCTACATAGTTTCCCTTGGGTTTTTACAGTTATAGAGTATAATACCTTCTTAGGAATGATTGTGCAGGTAATATATTTAAGAATGAAATAAAAATCTTATAAGATTGCCTTAGAATACTTGTTATTTTTTTAACAAGATGATAATCCGCCTTCTTGCGTTACGATGTTTACGTTCACCATCTCCGAGTTTCGAGTGAAATCAGGATTTAGAGCTTAAACCACTAGCTGACACTTTACATCGTATTACTTTTTCAGTTTATTAATATACAGAGCACCTTTCATTGGAATTTCGCAAACTTATTTGTCATATCCGTGAGCTTATACTTGACTTCACGTTTAGAACAAGTAAACAGGAAGATATTGGCTACTAAAGGAAAGGTAAAATGTTTTATGAAATGCTTCTATGTTTTTTTATGAGAAAACCAGCAGGCGGATCAATTAGAATAGTGCTTACCGCCACCTATGGATACCTGCATCCCCAGGAGGCTTACAGGCGCGTATCGGCTCGGAAATACATCATCTTTATAAAAACCAACTAAGTTTAACGTAGCAATATATCGCAGTTCTTTACATAAATAATACTTCAATAGGATTCTTGTTTTACTCCAAACACAAGCTAATAATACGGTGTAAATATGATATATATGTAATTACTTGAATTAAAATGTTAAACCCCCTCTTTTCTTTTATAACCCCCTTTTTTTTCCCAAAAACCCTTTCCCCCCCCCCCCTTCCCCCTTTTTTTTTCTTCCCCCATATTTTTTTTTTAAATTTCAATTTTTCACCAACCAGTTTCAATTTTGGTTCATAGAGCTAAGTGGATTTGACTATACGAATCGGGGAACACAAAGCCAAATAGTGAAACCGAAATGAAATTGAACTACGCAATAGTGTAGAAGTTATTTATAAATATTTAATAAAAACACATGTTTTATAAAAATTAAGTATTGACGTAGTACGAACTATTGTGACAATTAGGCATTCTCTGTTTTTCTTTATAGACAAGGAGACATACAGGTATTTTCATTCATGACACGATTCGTTAATGTAGCCCACGACCGAGGTTGAATAAATATGTCTAGGTCTTTATTTCATTACATAGAACTTTTTGTCTTTAAAAAAGAAAGCCGTAATAGTAAAAACACTTTTTTGCAGTTCATACCAAAAAGCTTTTGGCGCAACATAAGAGAGGAGTACAATCGGGCAACGAGCTTAGTCAGACGCTTGGATGACGTCATAGGCGGAATCATTTTCATATCATTTGCGAATAACTTATTTTTCATCTGTGTACAACTATTCAATACTCTTGCGTGAGTATCTTCTACGAGTGTTTTTTTTCCTTTTGACTAAAGATTCAGTTTTCATTTCATTTGAACTAGGTATTAGACCTCAAAATGGTAGGCCTTTCATTATACGGCCCTTACATCTAAAAATGGATCCTAAGGTCTTTCAAAACCTATTTTAGTCGGATTAATAAAACATTTAAATAAGTACTTTATTGATTGGCTGAAAAAAGGTAGCGTGTTTTAAAAATGATCTTTAGAATGAATGAATGTTAATGTATGGGTTACCGTGGGTACATTAACTATTAATTAATTACTTACGTAGTTACCTACATTGAAAATAAAGAAGAGATTTATTACGTTGATTTTATAAAGTTTTAATAGGAAAACCCTTTTATAGTCGTTTCGCTTCAGCAAATTATAAAATAATCACTTTAAAACGTACCTTAGTTTAAAAATTATTTCCTACACAATCACACACGACAGAAACGATTAGAATAAGTGTCAGCCACAAAAATGCAAATATAAAGCTGTAGTGTTTTTTCTTTCAGAGACGGCATAAAAGCCCTACCATCCTGCAGCATCGGCGAAGATGAAAGGTAGTGTCTATCTCTAACTTTAGAGAAATTACTAATACATTGACGATTTTGAAAAAAATTCCAGGCCGCTGAAAGGATACGAACAAGCAGTGTATTTTACGTATTCTTTCGTGTTCCTTGTGATGCGGTCACTCGCTGAGTCCCTGATAGCGTCAAGAGTTTATTCTGCCAGCAAAGAGCCTGCGTTTGCTTTGTATGAACTTCCACCTTCTATGTACTGTACTGAGGTAATGTCTCGCTTAGATCTGAATAATCTGAAATAACTTAAGTGAACTGATTTATCACTCTTAATGTGAAAATTGTTATTCTAATTTGGTACAACAAAGCTGAAAATATTGAAACCACAAATGTTTTTTTCTGTTTCTCTTCCTGCTATCTACACTTTCTTGCTTACATTTATTATGTATTACTTATAAAGGTTACAATCAGGCATTTCTAACAATAACACATGACAATATACACATGATATATTTTTATTTAGTAGCTGTAGCTTCTACTAAATAAAAATCTTTACTATTACGGGTTAACCCAATGTGCATTTTTGTATTGTAGGTCCAAAGGTTCCTTGATCAAATCCATGGAGAATCAGTGGCGTTGAGTGGCCTTCGCTTCTTTCAAGTGAAACGAGGATTAGTTTTGACGGTGAAATTTTATTAATAATAATTACATATAACACAGTATTGCTTCATATCTAGTCTAGTTATTCATTACTATGGATTAGATAAAATGTTGATATACAGTTGTAGGGTTTCTTTTAGGTCTATTTAAGATAAACATTTTCAACATGTATTGTCATGTGAAACTCCAGCAGTTTTGGCAGCGCACACCGGAATAGTTTAATGTTTTCCTACTTAAAATTTTGGTCAATTCACATAGTATCTGTATAAATTTTAGTCTATCTATAATTATGATGTGTAAGCTATATTGTTGTAAAATTTTATTGAAATTCATTCTGTAGTTTTTACATGAGACAGTAAGAAATATCCATACAAACTTACAAATTTTTACGTTTATAATATAAGTAGTGTGAAATAAGTGTTAAGTGGCTGTCAAGTTCCCACTTTTCCTCTTATCAACTTACACTTGAGTAAAGGTATTTAATAAGTTCTCTAAAAATTGTATAATATAGTCCTCAAAGTAATTCCTTTTCGATGGATGTTTAACATTCATTTAATTATTTTCAGATTGCCGGAACAATCGTCACATATGAGCTCGTGCTACTTCAGTTTGGCATAAAACCGACTAATCCTAAGCATTGAAATAAAACTCTTACAACTTAAAACACTTAGCGTTAACTTGTGGTCTGGCATGCGCTACGTTTTTTGGGTTGTTTTCTTTGACATGAAATGAAATTTTAATGATAAATTTAATCAATGTTGTATTTTTAATGATAC